>JAQZBX010027701.1:0-28210 GCA_029593785.1 Cabassous unicinctus | reverse complement strand
GGGCTGGCCTGCCCTCACAAGGAGGCCCTGGGAAGTGAACCCGGGGCCTCACACATGGTAAACGGTGGCTCTATTGGTTGAGCCACACCCGCTTCCTGTTGTGAGGGCTTGCTGCATCAGCCCACTAGGCTGCGTGGGCCGGCCTGCCCTCACAAGGAGGCCCCGGGAAGTGAACCCGGGGCCTCCCATATGGTAAACGGGGGCTCTATCGACTGAGCCACTCCCGCTTCCCAATGCATTTTCATATTATTGGGAGTGTAACTTCAGATTAAACTCCTAGAAGTGGGATTGCTGGGAGAAAGGGTAAACACATTTGTAGTTTTGTTAGATGTTGGCAAATTCCCTCCATAGAGGTTGTATCATTTTACTTTCCCACAGCCATGTGTGAGAGGGCCTGTTCTCTCACAGCCCCACCACTAGCTATATTTAAAGTTAGATATTTAATTTTATTTAGTTTTTCAAGAAGAAGCCATATTTTAGAATTCATCACATCTTGGAAGAATGAATTAGAAACATGGTATCATCTTTTCAATCTTGAAACTTTGTGAGAAAGGAAAAATTCTAAAATTATGTGTAACAACATCCATGATAAAAATCAATAATATGAAAGATATAAGGCAAGAAGAAAATATTAGAGAAAAAATGAGTTCACTAACACATTTTATTCTCACTAATCGAATTTCAAAGCAAGGGGCTTACACAAAATTTCTTCAATAAAACAATTTCTTACAACTTTTTATCTATGGAGACTAAAAATTTAAAAAAAAATCTTGCTATAATGATTACTTTTAGCAGCCAATCATTTACGGTAATTGAAGATGAAGGTTTTTGTAAGAGTTGTCAAAGTTATGAAAATTGGGTACATAGTTTCTTCTAGAAAATGTTAGTGAAAAGCTTTTTTGCTGATTTATATTTTGTTTTACATGAAACAGTTAATCACAATATTAAATGTGCCACTTGAAAGTGAGTATCTACTTAGTATTACACATATGCAGGATTGAGATGAAGGGTAATTTAGTTATTGAGCAAATGAACAAATTATTGTTCTTGCACTAAATTGTGAAAACTTTAAAATTTGACTATTAAAATTTTAATAATTAAATTCTAGTTCTAATTAATTTTCAAATATAAAAGCTCAGACTTATTCTCATCCTCCAAAATTTATTTTTGTGATGTTTGGCTTTGACAACAGCTTTGGCAGAATGTTGATTCTATTCAATATTGACAAAATAATTAAAGATTAACATACTATAGCAGGGGTTCTTAACCTATTTTGTTCCACAGATCCCTTTGCCAGTCAGGTAAAAACATGAACACCTTAATAAGTCCACACTATACTGTGTGTTATTTAGTAAATATATCATACCCACACCAACATGTCGCCACAAAAATAAAGCTTTTTTGAATTTAAATTCAAGCTCACAGACCCTTTGTTAAGAAGTCCTGTACTGTAGAGATTCATATCACTTTTTTAAAAATACTTTTTTAAAAATTTAAAAAAATACTTTAAATTACATAAATGTTACATAAAAATATCGGGATTCCCATATGCCTCACTGCTTACCCCTCCCACATTTTCCCACATTAACAACATCCTTCATTAGTGTGGTACATTTGTTACAATTGATGAACACATATTGAAGCATTGCCACTAAGCATGGATTATAGTTTATTGTATAGTTTATACTCTGTCCCACACAATTTTGTAAGTTATGACAAAATATATAACGGCCTGTATCCATCATCACAACATCATTCAGGACAATTCCAATGTCCTGAAAATGCCCCCATATTACAGCCAATTTTCCCTCTCCCTCCCCTCAGAACGTACAGTGGCTACTGCCTCCACATCACTCATAAAAGTTCTTCCATTGCTAAAATAACAGTAAATCTACAGTAGAATAACAATAAGTTTACTCTAGTCCATTGTTCATTCCCCAATCCTGAGGATTCTGGGATGGTGATGCCCAATCTGCCCCTAATTGAGAGAGGACTTAGATCCCATGGGGCAGATGGATGGTACTATCTTGCTTGCAGTTGTAGACTCTCTCTGTTCCTTGGGATGGGTATTGTCCATTATCATCTTTTTGTTAGTTGTCCTGGGTGAGTCCCATGAACTGGAGAGTAGATGTTGCAGCTCTGTTGAAATTCAGGTTCTAACTGGCAGATGGACAGCCCAAAGATTTAAGTCTCTTGGACATACACCTATCAAGTCTAGTACTAACTATAGGTTCAAATAGAAGGGGCAGAAGAGCCATGTGTAGGGAAACCACAACGGAGTCCAACTCTCTCACACTAGGGAGCATAAATTCCAAAGTAGGGCCCACTGGCCGGGTGCCAAACTCCTGAGCTGTCTGCCCTGCCTATAGTGTCTAGATATCTCCAGAGCCCTCAGGAGCCCCACTATTTGAGGCAATATTTACTGTGGCAGTCAATGAAATCATGCTGAGATATGCATAAGCATAACCTCTGGAATGACCTCCCGACTCACTTTGAAATCTCCTAGCCATAAAAACTCATTGGTATTTACCCTTTTCTCCCTTCTGGTCAAGGTCTTTTTCCAGAAGCATTGCTAGTTGGCAGTTGATAATAATCCTTCAGTGCCAGGGAGGCTCATCCCTGGGAGTCATGTCCCATGCCGAGGGGAAGGTAATGGATTTATATGCTGTGTTTGGTTTAGAAAGAGGCCACCTTTGAGCAACAAGGAAGCTCTCAGGAAGTAACTCTTAGGCAACATGTAATACTAGGCTAAGTTTCAATTTCAAAAGAAATGGTTCCTAAGTCATTAATATCCAGGGCCCATCGCAATGATCCATCTTCCTTCACTAGGCACTGTCCCTGTACTCGGGGGATTCTTGCTGTCCCATTAGAGAATATGGCAGAGCTCCCCAGGATTGGAATTCATCATATCACTCTTAATCTTGATTTCTACCAGAAGAGTTAGGGAGGCCGTTTGGCATTTACTAAGGAGACATTAAAAGACTTATGAGTTAAGATAATAAGAAAATGGGGGAACTAGAAAAGGAAGGGCTAGGTCAGAGAGAGATAATAGAAGCTGGAGAAGAGGCAGATAAGCAGCCAGTCTGGTGAAAAAAAAAGGGAGGGAGAAAGAAAAGGTAGGCAAGAAAGGGAGAAGAAAAAAATCCATCTATATGGCAAAGAGGGATCGATTACTTTGACAATTTCCCAGGATATTTTAACTGCTCTAGTCCACCTATGTCATCCCCCTGTTTTCATAAGAGATCACACTCAAAGCATCCCAGATTTGGGAGCATTTCTTTGGTCTTTACAGGATAGACACACTCTCTCATACACCGAAACCAGCAAAAAAATTCTACAACTTCTCTTTTAGCAACACCTATAATAAGAAACAATAAGTTCTGCTAGATATTTCATCTTTAAAACTGGACTGAAAGAAAATGATAAAATGTTAGAGCTGGAAAAACTGCTGACATCATCCTGTCCATTCCCTTATTCCACAAGGACTTGTCCAAAGTCATGCCGCTGCTAGAGGTAGACTCAAGACTAGTACTCAAGTCTTTGGATGTCCAGTCCAATGATACTTCCAAGACACATGATGCCTTTCCTGCATCTTTTGACTGAAGAAGTAAAAAGTCCTTCTGTCAGGAAAAAAACAAAAAGGAAACTCAGCACAAGTGCATAATTTCTAAAAGGATACTGTGGTAAATAGAATTATAGTTTCTTTTAAAGGATAAAGAAACTTCAAAATTTTATTTACTTAAAGTTCCACAGTGAATGGAGAGGATTTTGAAAACATCTGTTTACCAATTTCCTACTGGAAACAGAACCTCAGCAGCAATAACTAAATCACCTCCATACTCTTCTCCGTGAAGCCATTAAGCCTAGAAACATGCTGTTTTTGGCAATACAGAAATCAAAGTGGTAGCACAGCAGAGCAGATCTGTGTTAAAGAACAAAAATCCACAGGCTCCTTCAAATATCAACAAGGAACCCTGAAATTTTCTATCAATTTCTTTTCATGGCCTTGTGACATTTTCAACTTAAAACTATATTGCTTAACATCAAGGCACTTTGAGAGCGCTTCAATTGGAAAAGGTAATTTTTGAGTGAGATTCAGCAGAAAAAGGTAATTTTTCAGAGAGGTTCACTGGAAAAAGGTAATTTTCAGAACCAATTGCAGCATTCTTTTGCTGTTATTTTGTCTCTTTTCTAAGTAGCCCTAATGTCATTCGTGGGCACTCTATGTCAATACAGCCGTACTGGCTAAGTCGTTTGTGCAAAGTAAGTTTACAGAAACTGTAGCTTTAGGCTATGTTATTCCAGGGCTGTGAAGATCAAACAATGCAATTTCACTTGGAAGTTTCATCAATTTTGCATCAATGTTGATGCTCGAGCTAGAGGCCTGCACCCAGAATCATAATTTCAGCCCACAAAAATTTTCTTTTTGATGGAGAATCTAATTTCATATGATGATCATTGTTTTGTAATACTGTGGCTTGTCAAGGTAGCTCTATAAACCTCTGGTACTGACCCTGTGATTGATGGGCAAGCAATGGAGGGGCTTAATAGCTGATCGAGACTGCATCAATTCATATTGTTTTGAGATACTAAAGGAAAAATAACCAGTCTTAGAATGCATGTGATTATATGTTATTTGTATAAGTGGATGAACAAGTATCCTAGAAAGCTGAGACCTTTCATCTGTTCATTTTTGGAGAGCTTCATTCTTTAGAAAGGAAATGATTGCATGCAATTCAGTTTTAATGGTTTGAAATGAAGACTCTGAAATTATCCATCTTCTCATATATTTCTCCTTTGATTATATCACCATAGAGAAAATGAAATAAAAAAGCCTTCAATGCAAGATGTAAAAGTTAAGGGGCATAAAAAGAAACATTTTAAAGCCTCCTCTTTGAGAGTAAAACAGAAAGCCTTAACATGCTAGCATTTTATTCTCTGCTTTAAATTATATGTATTTGGTTTCAAATGAATATTAATGAATTTTCTTTCACTAATCCTTTTTTTTTTGGTAATTTAGCCATTGTATAAGAAATAGTACCATATAGAAGTTCATATTCACTAGTTATATAAATGTAGAGTCAACATAGTTGGGATAATTTCAACCATTCATGTCTGCTGTGTACTGAACAGAACTGTCTTTTCTCTCTAAAGAGCTTTACCCTGCTACAGCACTGTGGCTTGAATAAATTCAAATAATTATGGCATTTCTATTCAAAATAACTATCTTTTTGTTATGAGAAAAAAAATGGGTGTTTCATCCAAACTTGCTTTGTTATTTGCACACATTGAGAGAAAACTTAAGTGAATCAACTATGATCAAGTTTGTTCCTTTCATCTAAATGAAAGATTTTTCTCTGTCTATAGTTTCCTGTAACCCAGTCACATTTTAAAAGTTGAAATGGACAACCAGTTATATTAATAATAACTTACTGAATGTGTGCAATAATAAGGTATTATACAATTCATAATCAATCACTTAAAAAATCCCTGCTGATGAGGATGAAGACAGGATGCCTCCCAACCCATTTACCTTACCTATTTTCAATGACATACCTAATTGATGAGCACTTCCTGTAACTGACTCATAAGTATTTTATTAAGTGGAAATTTTTTATTTGTTTTGTTTTGGTCAGGGTATAACATTTAAAACCTTTAATAATTATTAAGCCTGGACATTCAGACTGTGAGCCAATGAAAAAAATCACATGCCATTTGAAGTTTGGTTGTTTCATTTTACTCACTGTACATGTAAATGAACTTTACCAAGAAAATGCTCTTCTGTTTCAGCTTGCCAAAGGCTGTCAATGCAAAAATGACCAGAAATGGCTTTCTTAATGGGGATTTATTAAGGTAAAAACTTATAGTTCTGAAGCTGTGAAAATGTCCAGATCAAGGCATCATCAGAAATGCTGTTTCACCAACGGTCGGCTGCTGGCAGATCCTGTAGTCCTGCTACGTGGCAAGGCAAAATGGCAGCTCTCTGTCTGAGTCTCTGCCTTCTCCTCCAGGCTGCTTTCTCCTCAAGCTCAGCTATGGGCAATCAAGCACATAGCATGGCTCCTCTCTTCAGCTTTGAGTTGCTCCTTGGGCCCAGCCTCTCAGGACCCTCTTCCCTGACTCTGTGCTCTGCTGATTCCAGCCTCCACCCTCTCTCTCAGCCTCTCAGCATTTCTCTTGGCCTCTCTCTCAGCTCTAGCTGACCCTGGAGTCCTCTTTCAGCAGGGTGAAAGTGGCAGCTGTCTTTCTCTATGTATTTCTGCTTTCTGTTCTCAGTTTATATAAGGCCCCAGCAAGAGATCAGAAACTTAACCTGGGTCATGACTCACTGATATAGTCCAATCAAAGGGCACCATACCTATAAGAATGGATTAGTTCTAAGAACATCATTTTCTGGGATTCACAAAAGAACTTCAAACTGTCGCACCAACCTATTAAATATTTTTCTCCCATTGCCCCAGTAACTACCTTAGTTGGCCAATGTTCCTATTGGTGTGGACTCTGGGTCAGCCAGAGAAAAGCTGTCATGGTGGGGAATGATTAATGGCAAGAATAACCTGCATGGAATGGCTGAGGGGGAAGTAATGATATGAATTGGTAGAACTGGGTACTGATGCCTCAGACATCCTGATCTTATTGGAAAGACAATGTGCAAGATGAGATGCGTGCAATGACAGCTTAGAGTGGAAGGGCCACTTATACCAGTCACTTAGTCTCAGAGTCACTGAGACCAGTGTTTGAATCTCAGCTCTGCCACTTACTAGCTGGGTGACCTTTGCCACATTACTTATCCTCTCGTGGCCTCAGAGTAGCTTTTATATGCAAATGTATCATGGTACTTACTGGAAGTGGTTGTTGTGAGGTTAAATGAGACACTGTGTTTAAGTGCCCAGTCAGAGCCACCCATCCGTCACCCTTGCACATGATAAACAATGGTACGTGTCATTAAGCTATGTGCCAAATATAAAAACATATCATAAATGACTTGAAATTGAAAGGGTGTCGGAATGGATACTGTACACAGGATGTCAGAGTTAGCTCAATTTATTCTGAGAGTATTCCATTCTATGTTTGTGACAGTTGTTACTCTGGATGTATTATTCAATTAAAATAATTGTTGATGATGGTAAGAGGCACTTGCTCCTAGAGTTTTGCATACTATCAGATGTGCTCTGATTATTGCTTTGGAGGTTAGAACAGGAAGGATTTGCCACACTTTCTGGGAGAAAAGATATCACAGCCAACTAACTGAGAATTACGTGTAATGATGAAGCAGAATTGCTCACATCTCACATCTTGACATTTCCAATGGACACAATACTGTTTTGCACATAGTTGGAATTCTATAGATGCTTCCTAAAATGATAAGTGATGGGATGGGATTGTCAGATGTGTGCAGCCATCTCAACTTCATTTTTTCCAGAAACCATGGCATGGGATATCCTTAATATGAGATAACCTAATTACAAATTCCCTTTAATACCTCAATAACTGCTTCTACCCCATCCTCAATTATACCTTTTATTGAGAAGCTTAAGTGTGGTTTAATTTTTGTTTCAAATTTCAGGTCTTTTTATCTTTTTATGATTAGTTTTCTTTAAGTTTTGCCTTTAAATTCATGCTCATTCTCAAATAGAAAATTACAAGATTTAAATTTCCTAAAGCTGCAGTGTCCTAGTCTACATGATGAGAGCCTTTCAGTTGTTATACTTAGATGGTTTCATGGATACAATTGTAGATCCCACCATATGGATATATTGGATAGAAATAAAAGTATAAAATTTATATATAAAATATAAATATATGCATATATGTATATTTAAGTATAAATATATTAGTATAAATGAAGAGATGGCCCCCCTTCCCGATATTCAAAGCTCTACCTTCCAGCCTAAGGGTTATTCGTGTCAATAAAATCCTAAATAAAATGTTGTCAGGTTGACATGTTAGGCAAACTTTCCCACTGTCACCCATATTATTTTCTCAAAGACATGTTCACTCAGCCTACTGCCAACAGTCCAAAAGAGTGAGGCTGACACAGATCCTGGCTAGATGATTCGAAGGCCCAAGGGCCCGTTTACAAAGGAAAAATATTTCACTCCACTGGCAAGATCATGGCATATTTTTATAGAGGAATTTGAGTTTTATTCTATCTTAATTCTTTCCGGATTTCTGATTGAGAAAAAGCGGGACATTTCCTGAGATGATTTTCTGGCTAATGAGAGTTTTACAATTTGTCAACTATGTACCTTCCTGAATCTCTGGATTTCTCAATCAGTGCTGCATCCTCTCAGTTTGGCAGACAGCATGCTGTGGTTTTTGTTTGTTTGTTTTGGTTTTGGTTTTGAATTGAGATTTGGAGGTTTTTTGTTTTGTTTTGTTTTGTTTTCTGTCAAAATGTACAGTGATATATTAAGCTTGGCTCTGGCCCCAGATTATTATTTGTAACCAAGTTCAGGTTCAGAAGGGGCAGAACAGGGATAATTCAGTTAAAACAAATTTCAAAAAAGAGTCCTATCCTTGGTCTTAGATTTGTACCTTGGAATCATGTGAGGTGACATGCACTTTGGGGCAATGTGAGGTCTGGGGTTTTATCAATTACACCTGAGTTAGCAGGAAAAAGAATCTCTCCAACTATAGAATTCACCCCCTTCTTGCTTCTGCTATACAGTTTGGAGCCACAGGGACACCATCCATCAAAAGAACCTTTCCTGAAGAGGAGAATCTTGTTAAGGCTGGCTGTCAACTTGAGAAAACTAATCATGGTATTGAACAACAAAATGATTTTATTCTGCTTTTCTCCTTCTCTTCTACTGAGCAGGCTATTAAGGAGAGAGTCCGACAGATGTTCAGCAGTCAACTAAAAATAGAAAACCTGCTTTAAATATCAAGTGTACCTGCTTGATTCGGGAGTGAAAGAATGCATCTAGTATCAGCACAGACTGGAATTCAGATTTGAGACCAGATTTGGACTCAGATTTTGGCAATTGAGATGTGGACTGGCAGGCAGTTCTTTAGCCAAAGACTTAATGCCTTCTTTAAAATTCATTTCTTTTCCATGGCCAGATTATGTCAAAACGCGTATGTGCAACTACTGCCCTGGCTGTATATTATATCCTATGTTAGTTCCTCAACTTAGAGTCAGAAAGATCGATTAGTGGGTTTGAGTCTGCAAAATAGACTCAAGGCATTTTATTTTCAGCTTGCTGTGTTCTTTTTATCTTCTCTTCAATGTAGCTTTCCTTCCCCCCTTTATGCTGTGGTACCAGCTGAATGCTGATGATCCAATAGCACAATAACAGCCAAGTTGCATTTCATGGCAATCTGTGGTCACAGTTGCCTGGTTACCCACTGATACTGACTCAGGCCCCATGAGATAAGAGTTTTCATTCTGGTTTATACCTGAGAGCAAAGTCCTGGAAACATTCATCCTTCAAGTTTCATTTCCAGTCCTACCTCCTTAAAGAAACCACAATGTCCCCTCTCTCCTCTCAAAAACTATTGTGCTCTCTCCCTACCACACATTCATCTCTTTAGTATTTTCTGCTGTTTGCTGAATTGGTCATAAATGCTGGCCATGGCTTTCCCTGCCTGTACTCCATTAGTTAATACATGTTGATTAATTAGATTGCTTGTCCCAGGCTAGGTGGCCTAAGAGTAGGATTATCAGAAGAGCAATGGTTCTTAACACTTTTTTGGAGGAGCACAAGGCCACATTAAGAAACTGATGCAAATTGCAAACCTTTTTACCAAACAATGTCCATATCCATATACACAAAAACTTTTGCATACTGTTTCAGTGGGTTCCCTGTCTCCCCCTGAAGCCTGTCTAAGGAACCTTGCTTAAGAGCTCTGTGTAAAAGCACATTAGTCAGTGTGAGAATCCGTCTAGGACTCTTGGAGCAAGGTAGAGGGTACCTACTGTCTTCTTTCACAGCAGGCAGGAAACAGCTTAATTTACAAATGTACCTTTTCTGTAAGGTTCTGAGGTTATGAACATGTGTTTTTACAAGGTTGTGAGGCAACAACACATAGTGGAAAGAACACTTATAGTAAGCTGATCTGAATTTGAATATAGGATATGTCTACCATGTACTGCCTATGTGACTTTAGCCAAGCCACTTATCATCTCTGTGCCTTAGTTTTCTTATCTGTCACTTAGAGATAAAGTTAGCATCTGTCTCAGGAGATTTAAAAACACTTAGCTCCATCACAGTTCTGTCCCCCTTTCCTTCTGTGCTGGAGTGCTTAGGGCAGGGCAAACAACAGTGGCAGAACATGGAATAAACTATGAAGTAAAGTAACATTGAGTAGAAGACCTGGTAGAAACAATAGTGGTTCCTTGGGGATGTTCTTTGGTAACTGATAGGATTTGTTCCTGACCATATATATGACACTTTTTGAAGGCTCCCAGAAATACATGAGGGACAAAAGTCCTTCATCAGCAGGTAGAGGGAGAGGAATTGGGGTTGTCGCTATTAAGGTGACCCTGTAAACTCCAAGAGATCACAACTTTATGTCTTTGTTTAATGTTGTAACCCAAGGACCTAGAAGGGAAACTGGTCTTATAGTAAGCTCTTTAAAGTTTTGTTGAATAAATGAATGGACGGATGAATTTGAACACACAGGCTGTACAAATTAGTTAAATTTGAGGAAACTTGAGATACATATATAATCAGTGTTTTTGAAAAGGTTATGTGGGGGGAGTGGATGTGGCTCAAGTGATTGGGCTCCTATCTACCAAGTGGTTGGGTTCCCGGGGCCTCCTGGTGAAAGCGAGCTGGCTCGCGCAGACAGCTGGCCCACGTGGAGAGCTGATGCAACAAGATGAAACAACAAAAAAGAGTCACAAAGGAGAGACAGTGAAAGACAACAAAGCCAGTGAGCTAAGGTGGCTCAAGCGATTGAGTGCCTCTCTCCCACATCAGAAGGTCCCGGGATTGGTTCCCAGTGCCTCCTAAAGAGAAGATGAGAAGAGAAGACAAGCAGACACAGAAGAACGCGCAGCAAATAGACACAGAGAGCAGACAGCGAGCACAAGGGGCGGGGTGGGGGGTGGTGGAATAAAAAAAAAAGGTTATGTGATACATAGAATGGAAGACTCAAAATTGTTAAGACATCAGTTTCCCCCAAATTTATCTCCACAACTCCAACAATATAACACATGCAACACAACTCCAGTAAAAATTCGAGTAGACTTTTTTTGGGCAGAAACTGAGAAGCTGATTCTGAAATGTATATGGCAATACAGAGAATCTAGATAAACCAAAACTATTTTATGAAAGAAAAACAAAGATGGAGCCTTCACCCTACCTGATTTCAAGACTTCTTATAAAGCTGCATTAGTCAAGACAGATTGATACTGGAGAAAAGACAGACTTATAGATCAATGGAAAGCGTGCAGAGTTCAGAAAGAGACCCATATATATATGGTGAGTTGATTTTTTACAAAGATGCCAAAGCAAGTTAATAAGAAAATAAAAGTTTTTTCAACAAATGGTGTTAGATCAACTGGATATCCAGATGGAAAACAAATGAACATTGGCCCTTAACTTCACACCATACACAAAAACTACCTTGAAATGGGTCACAGACCTAAGTGTAAACCTCAAACTACAAAACTTCTAGAAGAAACATAGGAGAACATTTTTGCAATCTTGGGGCAGGAAAAGTTTTCTTATACACAAAAAAGCAAGGACTATAGAAAAAAATTGACTTCATCAAACTTTAGAATCTCTACTTTCAAAAAATATTAGGAAAATAAAAAAGGCAAGACACAAAGTGGGAGAAAATGTTTGTAGCACGTGTACCATGCAAAGAACTTACATCCAGAATAAATAAAGAATTCTTAGAACTCAATAAGAAGAAAATAAACTCTCTAATGAAAAATGGGCAAAATATTTGAATATATGTATTTCACAAAAGATATAAAAATTCCACTGAGCACAAGAAAAGATACTTCACATCATCTGTCACTACGAAAATACAAATAAAAACTACAATGAGATACCATTGAAGTTTTATTAGAATGGGTAACATTAAAAAGTTTGACCATAAGGTTGATTGTAAATGTTTGGAATGGGATAGAGGTGATGATAACACATTAGAGTGAATGTAATTAGAGGCACCAATATGGGATTTTGATTGAAAGGGAAAATTTAGGGTTTTGTTTGCCGCTAGAAGGGAAGCTAGAAAATGAAACAAGGGATGGTATAGTGAACCCTGTAGCAGATGATAAGTGTGGTTAATAATACAGATATAAGAATGTTCTTCCATGAATCAGAACAAATGTACATTAATATTACAAGGTGTTAATAATTAGGTGGTATTTGGGCAACAATACATCTAAAGCAAACTATGGAATGTAGCAAATAGTAATATATTCATATTTTTAATCAATTGTAAGAAAGAAAAAGAGGATTATCCAAAGTGACAGAAAGCAGACAGAAAGTACTGCATATTGTTTGACTCCATTTATATGAAGTATAAATATAAACAAATCTGTAGAGATGGAATCTGTTTAGCAGATATGTATGGCAGGGGAAGGATAGCGGGATTGAGAGGTGGCTGCTAAGGGGTAGGGGGTTTTTCTTTTTGGAGTAATGAAAATGCTCTAATATTGAATTCAGTGATGAAGGCACAACTTTGTGATAATATCAAAAGCCACTGAATTGTACATTTTAGATGGATTGTATGGTATGTGAATATGTCTCTATAAAATTGCTTTTAAAAAAAGATTCACCAGACCAAGTGTTTATGAACTGGAACTGTGTGTGGGGATGTAAAACAGTACCAGCTCTTTAGAGATCAGTTTGGCAGATTCTTAAAAAGTTAAATACCACCCACTATATAACCTAGCTTTCCCCAAAGAGAAGTGAGAATATATGAACACACAAATACTTATACATAAATGCACATAGTAGCTTTATTTGTAAAGAGTCAAAACCTGGAAATAATGGGAGTGGATGTGGCTCAAGTGGCTGAGCGCCAGCTTCCCACATAGGAGGTTCCAGGGTTCAATCCCCTGCCCCAGTACCTCAAAAAACAAATAAATCTGGAAATATCAACAGGTAAATGCAGAAACAATTTGTGGTACAGCATATAAGAGAATACTTCCCAGCAATAAAAATGAATGAAATATTTTGATGAGTCTCAAAATCATTATGCCAAGTGAAATAAGATGGATTCAAAAAAGAGCACATACACAGAATTCTAGACTATGCAATCTTATCTATAGTGACAGAGAGCAGGAGTGATTGCCTGGGCATGGGGGTGTGGAGAAGGATGGATTACAAAGGTAATTACAAAGGAAACTTTTGGGGATGATGGAACTATTTGTCTTTTGAGTGTGGTGATAGGGTTAGGGTTAGGGTTAAGGTTAGGGATAGGGTTAGCCGCCTCTTCCAGCTTCTGGTGGTTGCTGACGTTCCTTGGTTTGTGGCCCCATCACCCCAATGTTCAAAGCCAGCATCTTCCAATCCCCCTCTGCTCTGTCTTCACATCACCTTCTCCTCTGTGGGTGTGTGTATCTCCTGCTTCCGCTTGCTTCTCATAAGGATACATGTGATTGCATTTTGGGCCCACCCAGATAATCCAGGATAATCTCCTCATCTCAAAATCCTTAGTCATATCTGCAAAAATCCATTTTCCAAATAAGGCAACATTTACAGGTTCAAGGGATTAGGACCTGATATCTTTGGGGGTCCGTTATCAGCCTGCTAAGCACTTGTTTTTCTCAATATTTTAATGTTTTATTTTCTTTTTATTTGATTCTTTAAAAATCTTGTAATTGCATACATAATAAATGAATATATGTTCATTATAAAAATTCAGACAATATAAAATATTACATAATAAAAATCAAAGTCACTGTGTTACTGGCTGCACTATGTTGAAGTAGACTTTCTTTACAGATAAGGAATTCAGGCAAATTCAAGTCCGTGTACTGTTCTTGTGAGACACACATGAGCATAAGTTATTTTACAATAACTACAATCAGCAATTTAGTATGCATCTTTTCAGATCATTTACTATAAATTTATATAAGGTATACTTATATACATGTGCATATGTGAGTGTGTGTGTGTGTAGTTTAGGTTTTTATAAGTGAGAATTACACAATTCACTTTATTCTGCAACTAGCTCTTTTTCCCTAACAATGTTCTTGCAGATATTTCCATGTCAGTGTGTAAAGTTCTACCTCCTTTGTATTATTTAACTGTAGACATGTATCATAATTTATTAGTATTATTATTTTTTAAAGATTTATTTATTTATTTATTTATCCCCCCCGTTGCTGCTTGTGTTTGCTGTGTCCATTTGCTGTGTGTTTTTTCTGTGTCTGCTTATCTCCCCCTTGTTGTGAGGTCTTGCTGCATCAGCCCCCCGACCTCACAAGGAGGCCCCGGGAAGCGAACCCGGGGCCTCCCGTATGGTAAACGGGAGCTCGATTGATTAAGCCACACCCGATTCCCATCATGATTTATTTTGACAGCCCCTTTTACTGGATTGATTTGCCTCTTTTCTTTCTTCCTCCCTCCTTCCTTCCCTCCCTCCCTGTCTTCCTCCCTTCCTTCCTTTCTTCCTTCCTTCCCTTCTTCCTTCCTTTCTTCTTTTTTTAAGGGCCACCAACAATGTTGCAGGGGACATCCTTGTATATATAGCTTTGGGTGCATGAGCAATCTTTCTCTATATTAGATTCCTAAAAGTTGAATTCTAAGTTAAAGGGCATATATATTTTAAATTTTGATAGATACTTCCAAGTTTCTTACCAAGAATACTATTCCAATTTATATTTCTACAATGCCATATGAGAATGTTCTTTTCCTCACACATTTGCTACCCTGGGTATGATTAATTTTTGCTCTTTTTTGGCACTCCAATGGGAAAAAGTAATATCTCATTATTGTTTTAATTATTAACTCCTTGGTTTTTGATGAGATTGACCATATTTCCATATTCACTTGTCATTTGTTTCTTTTTTTATGTGACTTATTTTTTCATATTCTTTGACAATTTTTCTATTGAATTGTCTGTCTTTTCTTATTAATTTATAGAAGGCCTTTATGTAATGGATTTTAACTCTGACTATTGTTTGATTCTTGTCTTCCAGTTTTTCACTTGTCTTCTAATTTGGTTTGTGATTACTGAGAAGTTATTAATTTTATGCAGTCTATCCATCTTTTTCTTTATAGATTATAGCTTCCTTGTTTTACTTAGAAAAGACAACCTACCGAAGACTATTAAAATATTCTTTATAGTTTTATCTAGTAGAATGAATTGCTTTAAATATCAGGAGGACAAAAAATCATTTAGAAATAAAAAAAAATTTAAAAATTCTCACATCAAACAAACAAAATGATTTATTAGTTACTTTAAGAGAGAAGATTCTGGAGCTAGGTTGTCTAGGTTGTTTCCTAGCTGTATGACCTTGGCCAAGTTACTCTACCTTTCTGTGCTTCAGTCTTCCCTTCTGTAAAATAGGGTTAAAAATAATATCTACTTCATGGGATTGTTGTGAAGATTAAATGAGTAAATAGACGTCAAGTGCTTTGAATAGTGTTTGCCACATAAAAAGCAATGAATAAATGTTAGCTAAAAATGTACATTGATGGTATTACCGCCTGAATCAAGGAAGTAGGGAAAAAATGCAACTATTATGTTTTGAACACTTACTATGCTCTGACACAGAGTTGGTAGACACAACCATTGAGGCACAGAAACTAAGTGACTCATCTTTGGTCGCCAGGGTAGAAAGTGATTAGGCCAGGGCAACTCACGTTCTTTCTTTAGGTCCCTGACGTGGCCTATGCTTAAGCTTATATTCAGAGGTGACCCTTGGAATGCCACCTGCCTGTTGGAAGATTCTACATTAAGCTTTGTGGTCTTGAATTATCATGAAACCTGAAGACTACTGATAGACTTTTATAAATATACGTTAACTGAAAAAGTTTATAGATATCTTGTTTAAATATAATGGCCTATATCTGTTACCTATATTATTCTGTGATCTACCTGCCCCTGTTAAAAAAGAAATAAGAGAACCCAGGTTAGCTCCTCTTGGTCACTGCTTTCTATTATTGTTTCAGTATTTTGTTAAAGAGGGTGACAAGCTAATATATGTCAAGCTAAACAAATGTTTGTTTCTTGTACCATAAATATATTTGTTTTAATGGTCTGTATATTCTTTTGTTTCTGGGAAACCTAAAGAACCAATTATTGCTACTTTATCATTATACTAAATACCGAAGCTGTCATTTATTAGTATCTACTCAAAGAAGCAGAAGAGCATTATGATTAAGATTCCAAACTCTGGAGCTAAACCACATAAGCTGAAATCCCACCTCTGCCACTTAATTAGCTGTGTGACCTTGGACAATATACTTAACCTCCCTCATCGGGAAACTGAGGACCAATATTATTCCCCATTTCTGTTACCTATTGGCTCTTTCCCAATAGGGTTAGCATCTGGAATGTTTAGATGCTTATTTACACCAGGAAGGGATGCCATAGTAGAAAGAGAGTAAAAGGACCAACACAGGGCTTTTGAGTTTCAAAATAGGTTTTTAAAGCAAATGGCCAATGGAATAGTATTGAAAGAAAAGGCCTTTGAGTTAACATAGCCTTCTCATTTTTCATTTTGTTTTGTTTCAAAAGTCTAAGCTCTAAAGGTCTCGGAGCATAAAGGATTCCACCCCCCCACCCCCCCTTTAAACAATATATTGAGAATAGAAAAGAGTCAGGCTGTCACACTCCCAGATTTGATGGAGTCCCCATGCTTGTTTATGTGGAAGGAGAGAGATAAGAAAGAGAAAGAAGACAATTTGGTCTCTGTGGGCCTTGTGTCCTCTGGACCAGCCACTTCCATTCCAGGCCGAGGGCTGGTGGGAGAGAGAGAATCTCTGGATAAGATTGAGTTACTGAAAACAGAGGGCCCTGTACTTGGCTTAGGAGGAAGCATCTTGCTATTCCTGACACCCAGGAAGGTGTTTGAGCCTCAGGAATCTGTACATGGGGCTGACTTCATGAATACACCACCTGTGCAGTTGCACAGGGCCCTGTACTTGGTTTAAGGCTCTACCATTGCCATCTTTAAATTCTTAATAGTTTTTAAACAAGGGACCTCACATTTTCATTTTGCACTAGGCCCCACAAATTACGCAGCTAGTTCTGTCTATGCAAAGAGGCCTGAAACAATTCTGAGACTAAAGTAGTATGATGGTCTTCCCCACCCACCAAGAGGGGAGTGAAGTGGTTGAGAGATAGCTGACAGACCTGAAGAAGCAAGTATGCAGCCGTGGCATGCATGGATGGAAAACGAAAGATCAAGTGGAGCAGCAGATGTCAGTCGATGATATTCAGAAGACCAGATGCTCCCAGATGATGCGTTAACATCCCATAAGTCTCCTGGAACTCCTGGTCTCCAGGGGAAATACAGAAGGAGACCTGCAATACTTGAGACTTTGTTTCCCATGTGCTACCAAATGGGGGCTCAAACTAGAAATTAATAGAAATATTTTTAAAATATGACATTTCATGTATGCAGGCATTCATGAGCTGAGGTTTTTACCTACAACCTCATAATAAAAATGTGACTTATTTTATGAACTGGTTTATTTATTTGTGCATGCATTGCTATGCATGTCAGTACTTTGCATCTTACATGTGGGTGATTTTATTTAAATTTAAAGCTGATGGTTTTGTTACTTCTACTTAGCAGAGTTTCTTCTGCTCCAAGTTAGCTTAGATATTGAATTATTTTTTCAAATGACTTTAACTGAGTAATTCTCTGTGAACTAAACTAATTTCTTGGTCTTGCAAATCTCAGAATCTTAATTTTCAACCTTCTGTTGTTAGGATATGTCCTGGAAAGCCAACATGCATTAGTTAAACTCTGAATTATAGAGTAAAGGCAACCATCTGGAACTGGAAAAGTGCGGGGTTTCAGAAGAGCCCTTCACATTGTGAAGCATCATTCACGTGCTCTCATGTTTGCCTTGTGTGATAGAGGACAAAGCCCACGACAGCCACCTCGGGTCTCCTCCAGCACAAGATGACACTATAAGTGAATGGGACTTGTGGCTTCAAAGGAACACCAAGTCTGAGGAAAATCAAACTGTATGTAATGAGTTATGAGGACTCCTCCCGAAAGTAAAATATTTTGAAATCTGGAACAGATTTTAAGTCAGTGGAAAAATATTGTTAAAACAGGGGCTTGCTTTGTTCAAGATTCTGTTTCCAAAGGTGAATCCTACAGCGCCTTTACATAATGTACTGAGAAACCATCTTTTCTCTGTCCTTGTAAATGTCACATCCGTCTTTGATAGTGTCTGTGTGTTTCATAGCATGCCACAGCAGTGAAAGTACAATATCCAAAGAGCAAGTATCAAGCAGGCATCAGCAAAGCAAGGGATAAACAGAGAAAATGAGATTAGACAAGGATTGGGGGTGGGGAGAAGAAATGATATAGCGTCTAGTTTACCAGATAGGTCCAGTTTTAAAATGATAAACACATAGGGCTGAAAGGGCCCCTGAGAAGTCATCTGTTCCATCCTCCAACCTCCAGGGAGGGCTTATCTAAACCATTTTTACCGAGAGGTGTCTGTCGTGTTCTTAAAATTCTGTGGGGAAGAGGATTTGACAGCCTCTCTAGTATCCCATTATAATGCTTTATAACCACAATGGTGGGAAGCCCCTCCTTATACATCTATATCCTTTCCTTCTCTAGCTAAAGCCCATTGTTTCCTGTTCTAGCCTCAAAAGAGAAATATTCATACATCTGGATACGGCTTCCGAATAGTAATCTTTCCTAAGTTTAAAGAGACATCAAGTGACCCATTTCCTTCTCTTCTTGAAACTAAATAATCCCTGGGGCTTTATCCTTTTTGCATTCACACATTCCCTAAATACTTCTGAGTTTTTGATGTCTCAAGCTGGGCTTCTTTCCATGGCAGGAGTTTTGATTTGGTGGGGAGGGGGCAGGTGCCAACGTAAAGTCAGTTTCTTTGTACTGCATCTATATGGTTGCTTTTGAATACCTGTCTGCATGAACATTGTAAAAATGAGTGGGGATATGTCATTAGAGTCTGTGGAAAAGTAATGGGACCATTTCGCACACCACCCCTCATTTCCTGCTAAATAGGATGGATTCACTGGAACAACTGGTGGAAAAAAGACAAGGAGCATGAGACGTGCCAGTAGGTTCCGTTTGCAAGATAGGGAAGGAATATTTGAGTTCTCTTTAAAAGCCTCTTTAACCCCAGCCTCTTTGCCACTGAGAAATGATCCCTGGCAAGTCCTACAAGCACTTTGCATTCCTTTTATACCACAGGCTCAGAGATCAAGAATCAAGACCTACTTTTCTCATACTCCAAAAGGCTAGATGGCCCAACTCTGGGGCAACCTGGGCATTTCCTCTGGACAAGCCCATGCCTTTTCTGAAGGGAGACTGGGAGAAGCAGCAATGACTGACAGTGGAGTCCTGCCTCTGACCTTATTCCCAACTTTTATGGGTTGAATTGTGTCCCTAAATAGATGTGTTGAAGTCCTAACCCCCAGTACCACAGACTGTGACCTTATTTGGAAATAAGGCCACTGCAGACAGAATTAGTTAAGAGAAGGTCATACTGGAGTAGGGTGGGCCCTTAATCCAGTATCAGTGGTGTCTTTTTAAGAAGGGGAGAAGCGACAGAGAGAAGAATGCCATGTGTCCAGGGAGGCAGAGCTTACAGGGCTGCACCTGCAAGCCAAGGAGCACCAAGAGTTGCCAGCAAACCACGAGAAGCTAGGAAGGGGAAGGGAAGAACCTGCAGCTTTCAGAGGGAGCATAGCCCTGCCGACAGGTTGATGTTGGACTTTTGCCTTTAGAACCATGAGGCAAGAAGTTTCTGCTGTTAGAAGCCACTGAGGTTGTGATATTTTGTCATAGCAGCCCCGGAAACTAAGACACTAACCAAACAATGCCAACACCAGAGGCTCTGTCTATCAAAAGTCCTGTTCTGCAATGGACTAAAGTAGACTTACTATTATTCTACTAGAGACTTATTGTTATTTTAACAATGGGAGAACTTTTATCATTGATGAGGAGGCAGTGGCCACTGGAGATTCTAACGGGGCGGAGAGGGAAGAATAGGTGTAATATGGGGGCATTTTCAGGACATTGGAATTGTTCTGAATGAAAATTCAATGACAGATACAGGCCATTATATATTTTGTCATAACTTACAAAATTGCCCGGGACAGAGTGTAAACTATAATGTAAACTATAATCCATGGTTAGTGGCAATGCTCCAATATGTGTTCATCAGTTGTAACAAATGTACTACACTAATGAAGGATGTTGTTAATGTGGAAAAGTATGGGAGGGGTAGGTAGTGGGGCATATGGGAATCCCTTATATTTTTAATGTAACATTTATATAATCTAAAATTTCTTTTTAAAAAAAGGAGTAAAATTTTTAAAAGTCCTATTCTGTGAAAATTTGTCTTGTTCTCTGAGTTCTCCCTTCAGAATGGGGCAATGGTAATTAATTGAAGTAGGGAAATGAGCACTGTTTCCAGGCATATTACAGAAATTTCTATTTTGAGGGGATAACACCAAATTTCAGTGACTTAAAACTTCAAAGTTTTAGGAGCAGATAGGCCTCTTTTCCAATAGTTGAAAAGTTACCAAATCATTTCTATTACCAGGTAGCTAAAAGCATAATGTATGTGACTACATTTTATAAAATGTATAAAATGTAAGGGGTAACACAAATGTTCATTTTTGTTGCTGAAATTCTTAATGTGGCAGCCTGCCTGAAAAAATGGTTTCCTATGAATAGTGCTGCATATGAAGTGTATATTCTATTAACATTTATGTTTATAATTATCCTGCTGTTGTATGTGGACTCAGATGAATAGAAGTAAAACATGGCAGCTTTCTCATGGATCCTAGCAACTGATGGGTAGAGGTTAATTTGTCTGTACATGGACACATTAGCTTGTCACATCTGCTATCAATTGCAAACAGATATATTAGTCTAATTAAACCTTGCAAGGAACTGACCTAAATTGTCCAATGCCTGTTGCTATACCGAGTCCACAATTAGCACACTTCAGGCTGCATGTTTATCCCTGCTATACTGATATGAAGCAGCACTCTTAACTCTACAGCTAGTAATGGTTCTTGCGGTCATCACTGCTGGTATGTTAACTATGCTTGAAATGGAAAAATAAAACTCATGTGACATAATCATGTGAATTTACTGCTGAACTGCAGCCATTTCTACCCGATTGCCTTGACCGAGAGCATTTTCAAATGCTTATTTTCTGTGGCAGCTGTCTAAATGGGTTGCAGCCATTCTAATTTTGGAGCTCATTATTAGGACAAACAGTTGTGGTACATCAATAGCCCATCAGAATTAATTAAATAGGGTAGCAGCAACTGAATGTTCATCAGATCATTTGCAAGCAATCGGGACAGAGGCTGTATCTCCTACTCAGACTTGAGACTGGCTTATTTTGTGACTTGCACCTGGGACATGTTTAGTGATGACCAAACAGAAAAGGTTTATATGTGCCAAGTATCTAAACAGCAGAAGCAAACAGTAATTGGGTGCAGTTTTGGAATTAGTAATTGGATGATGTGCATTTCTTTTCTTAGTTTTTAGCAGTATTAGATTCCCCATCACAGCTGTATTGGCAGATCTTTATTTCTCTGCATTAGTATGTCTCCCCCAGTAGAAAAAAATCCCACCTTACCTGTGCCTTCAGTAGTGTTTTGGCACCTAGGTACTCTGTAAATATTGATTGCATGAAACAATTGAAGAAACTGGTTTCATCTTATGTAACACAGAAAAAATCCATTTAGTATAAACCTTTTAGTAAGAATACAGAGGACTTTTTTTTAATACACTAAAAGCAAAATTTTAAGAAGAGAGAAAATGCTAGATTTTGCAACAAAGAGATTTAGTAAAGTCAATTTCTCAAACAACGTGACTAGGTTTTCACCAAACCGCCAAATACTGAAATATAAAGCTTTGCATCGATGCTTGTTTGAAGGCCAGGGTACACTGTACTGTCTTGCCAAAGCCAAGTGCCCCTGGGAAAAGCAGGCTTCCTGGGCCTGAGAACCGGCCTGGTGCAAACAGGCTCAGCAGCCTTTGCAGCAAGTGCTGGCCAGCCTTGCAGGCAAAGAGCAACAGAATTCTCTATCTCCATTCTCCTATTTTTCTTTATTATTCAGTGCAGCAGCTTGGGCATTTGAAAATAAATGTACTTTGTGTGCTTCTCCTAACAGATTGAAGAGTAGATCTGCTGAAAGATTGATGCAGTTGGCCCCCTTATACGAGAGACTGAAGGGCTGCAATTTTGCTTTGGGAATCATTCCGCTGGCCTCTCTTTGATTATGGACTTTGCTGTCATCTTGGCAGCACCAGGTCTCTCCTGCCCTGCTCCAAGCTTACTGGCATCACTCTTCATGATTAAGGCAATGGGCTTTCACTTTGATCTTGATAGTGGGATGTGATCTAGGACTGTGAATTTAGGAATGAAAGCCAAGAGTTCTTTAAGAAGATCTGGGTTTTGGGTTTTTTGTTTTTTTTTTCTATTTTTGTTTTTCTCCCTCAGCTAAAAACTCTGGAATCAGAAAGATTTTTTTGTTGACTATATGTGTGGTGCTCATCTTCTGAGGTGGGAAAATTCATTCACTTTTTCATTCAACAAACACTAGGACTGGTGGTACAAAGATGAGTTTGGTTTAGAAATGGTCCCTGTTCTTCAGGAGCTCATAGTCTATAGAGAAGTTGAGAACAGCAAACAGACTAATAAATAATAGGAGGACAGAACATGAGAAGAACAAAGGAAGCACAAAGGAGGGGATCACTAATTCTCTCCAGGTCAGGAGGAGTCTGTCAGGAAGACTTCACATAGAAGGCAGTCCATGTACAGGGTTTTTAAGAGACCCATTAGCTTTTAATCAGGAATGCTTGAGGAGTCAACGAATATTAGGAACAAAATGCATTAAGTAAATTCAATAATCTGATACATATTTATTGATGCCTACCGTATACTTGGCACTGTTCTAGCAATGGGATATAACGGTGAAGAAAAAGACAAAGTCTCTCTTATGGACATTGAATTTTATTTGGGGAGAGATAGACAATTATCAGGTAAATATTTAAAATGTCAGACAAAGCTGAATGCTATGAAAAAGAATAAAAAGGAGAATAAAATGATAAAGAGTGGTGATGATGGTGGTGGCATATTGTGCTATTTCAGTTGTCAGAGAGAGCCTGACCACGAGGAGATGATGCTTGGGGAGAGAGCTGAAGGAGTACAGTGGTGAACCATTGGGGTATCTGGGGGAAGATCATTCCAAGTAGGCGTCAACAACTGTGCCCAGTTTTTCAACATTAACACGAATTTAAGAACTTTGTTTCACTGAATATGTACGTGTATTGTATGTGTGTGTGTATTTAACAACTCTATGAGGCTGGTACTTTAATATTCCCACTTTACAGATGAGGAAAATGAGTTGGAAGGACCTACAAGGAGGCCTCCTCAGGGTGATAGGAGAAACTTTTTCAGGTCTCCATAACCATTTGGGGCTCAATATTTTTTTTCCACACTTAGTGCCAGTTGGTGATTCTATGAGCTGTGGGTACCTGAATAATACCTGGATTTTCCTCTAAATCAATGGTTCCTAAACCTGATTAATTATCACATCTGGGGGATTTTTAAAATTACATATTTAAAAAATATAGATATCAAGGCCCTATCTCTGGAGATTCTGATTCAGGAGCTGGGGAGGGAGCTGGGTACCCAGCTTCCTGAGGTGGACCCTCTTAAAGCTCCTGCCGATTTGAGTACCACTGCTCTAAAAGTGCTTCTTGTCCTTTAATGTGCATACAAATTACCTGGGGCTCTTGATAAAGTGCACATACTGATTCAGTAGGTCTCAGGCTGGAGTTCCTACATTTCTAATAAGTAAAAGCTGCTGGTTCTTGGACCACATTTAAAAAAATTTTTTTAATTAACAACTTCATTTCAAATTCACAAAAACAGAAGAACAGAAAAAGGCAACTCAACAAGTTATGGAAACATTACTCCTAAAAAGTTCTTTTTCAGGCACTTTTATCTCATCTAATTACAACTGCCAACTCAGTTGTTCCTCTAATGTTCAGAAAGATACACAGATGAACACAGATTAGTTAAATGACATAGTCAATGAAAAAAATGAAAAAGAGAAAAAAAGCTTAATTGTATTCATATCTCACAAAACCAAACCCCATATTCTTTTTTACACCTTTAGAATTAATATAGTACCAACTTTGCTTTTGCTACAAAAACATTACCATATTGTTGTTAACTATAGTCCATAAATTACATTAGTTATAATTTTCCCTGTAGTAGAAGAAAATTCCTATATTTTTATTATTAACCACAATTCTCATCTACTTCCAAAATCATTGTTATGCATTCCCAGTATTATCCTGAGCTGTCCTCTAACTAACGTTAATCTCCCTAGTCTACTCATTTCAGCCACAATCACATCCATAAATCAACAGTGTTTGTTACACTTTGAGTAACAAAGTTCTGTGCAGCATTGTCAATAATGGACTGGACCAGCTCACTAGGTATGGGCAATGAGGAACAGCTCATCACCCAGTGTGGAGGTATGGAGAAGGGCACATCTACTCCCCTTCTGCTATCTGCTAAGAATCTGCAGATGCTCCTCAAAGCCTAGGCCCCTGTTCCTATGAGTGCTCTAGGATGGAATGGCTCTGAATTCAGCATGTGCAGCCATGAGAGGGGATGTGAAGTGTTGGCTTGGTGGGACAGACTGGAGGCTCTGACACAGGCATTCCTGGATCACCCTCCCTCTTCCTCTCTACCCAACCAGAGTGTCTCTGTTATAAGAGGAAAATCCCACCTCTTCCATGAAGTCTTCCTGTCTGCTTCCTGCAGGGACCCCTTCGTTGAACCATTCACTTTCAATACCACTCATCAGGATCACTCTCACCCTTATTGTTATCTGCTTTGTGTAAGTCATTCTAATCTTTCCAATGAGATTATATACCCTGCAAGGGTATATTATTATTATATAATATTTAAAAACTATACATCCACAGGAAGCTGAACTCATAGTTGGAATCATAAGATCTTGAGATTAGAAGAGAGCTCATGAAGTTCATCTTCCCTCTTCAGCTGAGAATACCTCTACCACCCTCCATATGGATAGCTATTCAGCCCCTGCCTGATGCTGCCAGTTGTGGAAAGCCCACTTTTTCATGAATTTCTCAATTATAAAAACAAAACAAAACAAAAAAAAAACAAAGAAACCTCACAGAATTGAATTTTGATCTTTACAGTTTTATCACTTGATACTAAGAAGATGATGATAATGATAAATAATTAATATTTTTTAAGTCCTAATATATGCTGGGCCCAGTTATAAATTTTGCATGTAGTTTATTTCATTTAATCTTCATAACAATCCTATGAGGCAGATACTGTCATTTACCTCCTTAGGGATAGAGGGAGGTCAAGTAAATTGTCCAAGATCATAAAACTAGAAAGTGGAGGGGCCAGGATTCAAACAGGCATTCTGATTGCAAAGAATATACTGTGTGAAAATAGCATACTGGTCATCCTGGAAAATTAATCCATTTTATTCATTGTTTGTGAGAGCAAAGTCAGGGCCTCCCAGAAGGAAATTGTTCCCTAGTCAAGGGAAATCACTTCTTTACCAAAAATGGCTCAGCAGCACTTCAGTTGAGCTTAATGTTTTGGCTGAGCTAGACCAGAAGGTGAAGAATGGTGTGGTCTAAGATGGTTTTGGAATCCTGATGACACACAAATCAGTTCTAGTGTATGTAACTGGGGGTGGGAGGGTGGGGAGTAGTAGTGGA
Source organism: Cabassous unicinctus (assembly GCA_029593785.1). Classification (NCBI taxonomy): domain Eukaryota; kingdom Metazoa; phylum Chordata; class Mammalia; order Cingulata; family Chlamyphoridae; genus Cabassous; species Cabassous unicinctus. The sequence continues at coordinate 2,319 of JAQZBX010027701.1, read as the reverse complement.
GAAATTCTTGGTCTGATCCCTCGGTTTCCAACAAATCAAGGTTGAATTGGTCCCGTAAAATGGGGATGAGCCTCCAGTTGACCACTGCCCAGCTCAGACCCATTGAAAGGCTTGTCTTCAAACCTGGAATAAAATCCAAACTCCTCACCATGGCTATGGCTCTTTCATGAGCCTGCCCTAGCCTGCCTTTCCAGATACATCGCTTTCCACTATTCCCTTCCTTCACAAGGCTCTAGGTTCATCGACCCAACCCACCCCTGACATTTGTGAGACCTGGGCTAGAGTCACAAATTGAAGGCCACATTCCACATAACTAACTAAATATTTAAAAACTATACATCAAGCTAACAAACGCCTAAATAAAATATGTTCTCTCATCTTGACAAGCATATCTTCTTAATGACAATAATGTGTGAAGCTATGGTTTTTCTATAACTCAAAGTCTTCAAAATATCAGACAACTGAATTTAATTATTTTTGCACCTATCTGCTTATTTTATAAAAATAAAATTAAAAGATTAAAATATTTTTCTGTATTTAAAGATTCGTTTTCTTCAAAAATACTCAAAATTATTTATTAAGATCAGAAGACAAATATAAATGATAATGAATACCAAAATTTTAAGTCAAATTATTAAATAAAGACAAAATTTTATTTAATTTTTTTGAAAATTTAATTAAATCTTACTCATTTTTTATAATGTAAAGTACTCACGATTCTAGAATTCAGCATCTACCTAGTTGTTCCAGGATCAGACTTCACACCTGCTGCATCCAGACTTACATGTATAGAATCTTAAGAGAAATATGTATTGTTTAATGTTGCAGAATGTTCTTCCCTTGCCATATGTAACTGTTCCAAATACCACATTAATTTGTGAATACTGTTGTAGCCACGAAATGGAACAAGAAGTGGAGCAAGAAAATGGCTGCTTGGCACTGCAGAGAAACAACACCTCATTATGAAAGAATCAATCGTATTCATGCTTTCTAAGTAAAGGGATTTGACCTGTTAATTAATTTGTCTTTTTTTTTTTTTTTTAAACAAAGTGCTTCCACATCTCAAACTGTCCTTCATTGCATTCCGAAACTGTGTGTCAATGCAGCAAATCATCCCAAACCTTCATGTTCAGACACAGTTGCCTTTTGTTTTGAGGACAAGAGATATGGAGAACCATATCCTTCAAACCTGGCTGGAGAAAGTCCCGAGAGCAACTGTTTAAAGTGACGGCGTATGCTGTACCCAGCGTGGATCACCAGCTTCCGTGTAGCAGAGGCATCTGTGTGATCTTCCATTTGTGTGTGTCTCGCGACATGCAAGGCTATGTAAAGCAGAGCCGAGGGCAGTAGCCCTCTTGCCTGGGTGTAAGGGCACTGCAACGGCTTTGCTGCTTTTCACACACACCGAACAACATCCTGCCTAGCGAGCATCATACTTGTTGGTCACTCCCTCGTGAATTCTCTGCCCCTACAGCTTTGCACCGGCAGGCTCCCTCACTTCATTCAGGTCTCTGCTGAATGAGGCCACCCCTGGCCGCTCTATCTAAAATAGCACTCCTGCCCCACTATTACCACCTTGCCCTGCTTTATGTTTCTTTGCACCTTTCAATTAATAATTAAAATTACATTTCATATCCGTCCCCCTCACCAGAGTGTAAATTATCTGAGGAGAGAAGCCTTGTTTCTCTTGTTCATGGCTATGACTGTGCCTGAAATAGTGCCTGTTACATCACCGGTACTCAATAATATTTTTATGGATTAATGAATAAGTAAGTTTGTAACATCTTCTTACCGCAAGGAGAGAGTTGATTGCACTTTACTATGAAGTTTTTCAGTAAGGGCTGTCTTTTGCCCTCTGTTACTTGGGCTCCTAGACAACAGCTGGGACCAGGCAGGCTTCTTTCCACCTGCAGTCTGCGTGAGAGCTGTGACCTTTCCCTTCTGTCTAATGAAGAACAAGGCAGGTGTGACACTGAGCAAATTAGCAATACTTTTCTCATCCATACCTGAGAAACTATGGAGCTGCCTTTCAATTATAACAGTGCTTTATGGCAAAAAGAACAGGAGCACAATATTAACAAAGGCCAAGACGATCTGCCGTCAGTTAATACCAACTAATATTGTGAAAGTTACACAGCTAGCAGTGAAGTGGTGGCTTCCACATTCTAGGCAATTGATGCATGAGGGTTGCATTTTATGGGGTGAAAAAGAGATTCAACCTAGATGTTGCAAGTGCTAAGGCCTCTGCAGAGGATCTTTGCTCAGGAAACCAAACCACATGTTCCTGATCACGTCATTGAAAAATACACAAAGAATGTT
>JAQZBX010027700.1:0-28222 GCA_029593785.1 Cabassous unicinctus | reverse complement strand
AACCAAGCCTCCTAGATACTTCAGGTTTCCCAAATCCAAATTATCAGAAAAGAGTATTATGCTCAAAGAATGTTGATTTATAATTCCCTTACTGTTCTTGTGCTTCACATGATTTTTGCTGATTTGGACAGTGTGTGAATCTCCCAATATGGGTATTGACTTTGCATATTGAAAGAGGGATGCAGATTTTTATTTGTTTAATATTCATACACAGGCATTTACAAGGTATGTCTGGCTTAATATTTCACAAATTTCTCCTGTGGTTTGGTGTATATCTTTTTTTTCCGTCTTGATTTCTTCCTCCCCCAGTTCAGCCCATTATAAAATTCATTGGTTGCTGTGGAAACAGTGATGTCGTGTGTGGGGAAAGAATTCTAGGGAAGCCGTGAGAATGCTGGATGCTTGGAGTGGAATGGTTGATTAGCCAGAATGTTTGGAGGATATGGAATATATCAACACAATGCCTAGCAGTGCATTGTCAGTAATGTGGCATTTGCTGATTATTGCCTTTTTAGAACGCAAGCTGCCTCATTTAGAATAGACATCTATGTATTTGTAATGTATACCCTTGAAAGCCAGAAACTCCTGGTAGTGTCAGAAAACAAACAACAACAAGAAAATGACACAACAGAATTATGCTTTGTGGAGAAATCTTGTTCTTGGAATAGTATAAAATAGCTGCCCCGCCTGAGGCAGTATCCTTGTGATACTTTGTGTGATTCGATTTGTTTAGGAGTCTCTGAAATTCCTTACATTGTATTGTTTGTGAGATCTTTACCTTGGTAGAAGGTGTATCTGTTAGGATGCCTTTGGCTGCCAAGTAACAAAAACTCTACACAATGGGCCAAATCAATCAAGAAAATTGATTATCCCACACAATAAAAAGTCTGGAGGTAGAGAACTCCAGGGTTGGTTAATTCACCTTCTCGAAGATGTCATCAAGGATCAAAGTATTTCTAGCTTTCTGCTCTACTCTTCTCAGCTTGTAGACATGGGCCTCTGGCTGGTTTTCCGGGTGGGCGCAAAGATGGCTGCCATGGTTCCGAGCATCATGGCCATGCTCAACTCTAGCAGAAGAGGGTGCCTTGTCACTGTGTCCCATTTTTAATCATGAGAAAGCTTTTCTAGATGCTTCCTTGTTTACCTACTCTCACATCTCAGTAGCTACTGCTGGGTAATCTGCTCATCCTAAACCCATGAGAACCACGGCGGGCCCTGGGACACCTCCTTTGGACACAGGGTGATGTGAACAAGGATTGGCACCTAAACCCAATCCTGCTCCTCCAGCATGGATAGAAGGGGAATTCCTGTTAGATTCCTGACACAGAAGACTTAAGTTCTCATGCTCTGAAGCCCTAAATGACTTGTAGGGGTTCTTCCCTTATGCATGTACACACACAGACACACACACGTACCATACCTACTGGTATCTCAGTGTGCTTTGGCAGAGGAGAGGGATTGATAGCACGGTAGCTACAGGTGATAAAAACCCTTAATTTTGTCTGAGTTCAGATCTTTTACTCGCGTGTGACCCTTTCACTTTCACAAGTTCTGTGTGACCCTGGACATGTTCTTTACAGACCCTATACACCAATTTCTTCACCCGAATCTTTATTATTATTATTTTTTAGAGAACTTGCAGTTTTCCAGAAAAAATCATGCAGAAAATAAAGTTCCCATATACGCTCCCCCTCCCCCCACAGTTTCCCAATTAACAACACCTTGCACTAGTTGGTCCTTTGTTACAATTGATGAAACAACACTATCATAAATATACCATTAGCTCTAATCCCTGGCTCACACCAGGGTCCACTGCTGGAGTTGTGCAGTCCTGTGGTTCTGCAGCATGAGCTTCATGCATGGCCACTAGATTGCTGTTGTGTCAGGAGAATATTCCGTGCTCCTAGAGGTCGGGGCATGAGTGCTGCAGACATTTGTCAAGGTTGTTCCTGGCTGTGGTGCCACCCTGGGTGCATCGTGTATGCCAGGGACTTGGTAACGTTTTGAGCCAAGTCACGTCTGCAGGTGTCTGAGGCTGTGTGGTGCCGGTTTCCAGCACTGCCTGGGCTGCTGCTGGCCGGGACCCCTGGGTGGCTTGGCCGTTCCTCCCATGATGCCGGCTGCCGCACAGAAGTCTCACTGCTGTGTTGACACCCTCTCCCCGCAAAAGTGTGGGAGCGTCTGATATTACACGAGCTACCTGGCGGGCAGGCGCCTCCCCCCGATTCCTTCTTGCTGGCGCAGATAAGCCTGGCGGAATGCATTCAAGCCAGCCCTCCTCGACCTGCTGTTTCTGAGGGACAGTTCCTGAAGGGTGCAGTCATTTGCAGGGCCAGAGGCAGGGCTTCTTCTCTTCTGCATGTGCTTGCACCTTCTTTGGTGCAGAGTCGATCTCTCCACAGATAATTTATACATAGTTAAAAGCTTGCGCTTGCTCAGATGTGCCCTGCAAAGCCTTTCTTGAACGGCGGTGGACTCTTCCTTCTGAGGGTTGACATGGAGCAGGTCAGACCAGCAGGTCCACGGACGTCACCTTCGTGGACGTGGGCAGCACTCCAGGTGGCCACTATTTGCACCTCAGCTCATAGGACTGTCACCCGGAAAACGTCCTTCATGCATACCAGAGATACTTTGTTTTCCTGAAATTCCCAAGATGTTTTTCCTGTATTTGCTTATCTAATTGGAATCTTCCAGCTAACATAAATGCTGTGGCCCTGCAATCCCTTGTTTTTGTACCTCATGCAGGGAAGAAAGGTAATGGGTTTATGGCCTTCATTGGCCTTTGGAGAAGACAAATCCAGGTCAAAGTGACCCTTGGCCCCTTGTCAGTAGTGGCATGGTGTTGGGATCTACATAACAATGAGGACTCCTAAGCCAGAGTGTGCAAGGGAAAGGGATCTGCAGTAATCATGTAGCTCTGCCACTGTTTCTTGCTCTTGTTGTGGTCTGGACTTAATTTAGGAGTTCAAATTCCAGACTGAAGATTTGTTTCTATAGTAGACACACCAAGGCTTGGCTGCTGTTCTGGGCAGACGCCTCCCATCTCCCCCCAGGGCGGGCACTGTTTGCACTGTCTCAGGACAGCCTCTCCTCCTGTGCCTGCCGAGGGACCTTCCCCTCTCCCGAGGGCCTGGGGATCTCAGAATACCTTCCCTTGGTGACAGTCAGCCCTACTGCCTTTAGAGAGCTGGCCTTGCTGTGCCTGGACCCTGTCACAGTGGGAGGGGGTTTCCCTCCCTCAGGGCTGCCGGGCAGGGCTGGAGGCTGCCAGCAGCTGGGCCATGTCAGCAGTGAGGCCGAGGCCCTGCTCTTCCCAGGCTCTTTGTTGTTTTCTCCATGTAGACATGCTCCGTCCATTGCTTGGGGAGCAGGTATGGCCCAGATTAATCTTTAAAAACCTCTGGTGATTAAACTTTAAATCCTTCAGCTATATCAAGAATAATCCTTAGAAGACAATTTGGCTTTTTCTTGGTAATGTACCTGGACCCCACAACTCAACAATTTTATTCTTAGGTGTATTCCTAACATGGAGGAACCTTAGAAAAAATGTCGAGTGAAAAAAGTAAGTGCCAGAGGACTATGCGTAATAGAATTCTGATTAAGCTCAGAAAAAAAAGCTAAATCATATTTAGGGGTATGTACGTGTGTGATAAAATCTGTTTTAAGAAAAGCTGCGGCAAGAGAGTGAGAAACATGGCATTGAATCCTAGTGGTCAGGGGAAAAGCACAAGGCAGAGGCATCTTATTAGCCAGGGCCCACTTCTTATGTTGGGCAGTGGGTTCCCAGTATTCATTTTATTGTGAGGATGCTTCAGTTATTTAAATATTTGTGGGAAGCGTGTGTGGCTCAGTGAATAGAGCCCCCGCTTACCATATGGGAGGCCCGGGTTTGCGTCCCGAGGCCTCCTTGTGAGGGCACCCGGCCTGAGCGGTGCCGTGGGCTGATGCAGCAACCTCACGGCAGGAAGCAGGTGTGGCGCAATGGATAGAGCACCCGTTTACCATATGAGAGGCCCCTGGTTCGCTTCCGGGTGCCTCCTTGTGAGGGCAGGCCGGCTAGCGTGGCGCGGTGGGCTGATGCGCAAGACCTCACAGCAAGGGGGAGATAAGCAGACACAGAGAAGACACGCAGCGAATGGACACAGCAGCACAAGCAGCAAGGGGGGGATAAATTAAAAAAAATAATAATAATAATAAATAAATAAATATTTGTCACATATATAGTTTATATTACTTAAAAAAAAAAAAAAAACCTCAAAAAATCTGAACCAGAGTCTGTTCTGGAGAAAGCTTCTCACAGAGGTATTGTCACTAGCTCCCGTGTCCTGTTGTTACGGGATGGCAAATCCTAGTGACGTGGAGCAGCAGTACAACCCTTCTCCCCTGTGGTTTCACCTCCTCAGTCCTCGGGGACTGTGACTCCCCCAAGGCCACACAGCACGTAAGTGCCGGGACTGGGCCTTGGACCTGACCTGTGCTTCCTCAGGGCAAGGCCCTTGGCTGAGGCCCCAGCACAGTGCTCCCCAGCGCCTGCTCCCGAGTGCTCCTTGGTCTAAGTGTCATGTGCACATTTAATTAGCAGCTGGCTCTCCACAGCCTCTTTGTGTGCGTACTGGAGCCGCTGACCTGCCTGTCCCCACAGGGGGTTGTGGCAGGGTGGCAGGCCTTATGTCAGAGAATGAGAAACTACCTTTAGTCACTGCCATGTCCACTGCCTTGCAGAGGGTTTGCAGGAGGAAACCACTGCTCTTCAGTTCTAGTTGGGGCCTGCAACTCCTCCTGGGTTGGTACACGTTATAGTCTTCTCTCAGCATAAGGAACAGCTTTGCTTCCGGCTGCCCAGGCTCCGTGGCTGAAAACGAGCAAGGTTCCTGGACGGAGACACACCTGCAGGATACAATCCACGGGTCAGGGTACGTGGGAAATGACAAAACGGAGACCACCGTGTCTCCTGCCCATAAAAATGGGAAAGCAGATGCCTTGCCGGGCACACAGACAGCTCTCAGTGGAGGCCCCTCTCTCGAGCTTCGGCCAGATCATTTGTGTGCTTGCCAGAGCCTTGCCGGGGCACAGCGGCCTCGTGTACAGAGATCCCCACCCTCAATGGCCCTGCCCTGGGGTGAAACAGTAATTAAGGAATGAGTGAACAGATACAGAGTTTTCACAAATGAACAGTGGAAGCTTTGGGTCCTGACTCGGCATTTACACTCTCCCCTGAAGTCATCTGCAGCAGTTTCAGGAAATGGGGTCCCCACTGCCTTTGGCCCGCTACTGGACAAGACGCATCGCAGGTGCCTGCACCCTGCCGCCGGAGATTGGACTCCCAGAAGAATTTAGAGTCCGTGTTACCAGAAGCCTGAGTGACACCTGTCAAAATAGCACTGGTTTCTGAAGTTTCCCTTAAAAGAATGTAAATAAATATAATCCTTCTCTCCTGTGAGAAGGGAGATGCTGCCATGGGGGTTCCCAGCCCTGGCTCCCCTCTGTTGCGGGACCGCCCCCCCCCGCTCACCCCGTTAGAGGCGTCTGGGTGCTCTGGGTGTGAGCTGACCTTGCCAAGTGGGTGGAGGGTCGGCAGCAACCCTGACTGATCAGGGCAAGCAGGGTCTGCTCTAACAACAAAAAAGAGGGGCTCTAGTTCTGCAGAGCCCAGTCCTGGGACAGTGAGCCTCAGAGGCCATTCTGCCCATCAGGCGACTTTTGATCGTCCCCTTCTGGGAAGAGCAAGCACCCGCCATGAAGCACCCAGCATTAGTTATTATCCATTCTTCCCTTTCCCATGACAGCCATAAAAGTCTAAATTGCCTTGGTTTATTTATCGGGAGTTGGTTATTTAGTGTTATTTTTATTGGCTTGAGAGTTCACGAAATTTGTATACAGGACGGCAACATCATTATATTCCATGCAGTTTTCAACAAGTAAGAAAGTTATTTAAGTAGCGATAAAACTTAAGACACCTTGTTTTTTTCTCACCTCCAAGTATTTGTCATGCTCAGAGTGCAGGCCCAGGAAGATACAGGAAAGGATTGGGGTGCTGGGGGGTGGTTGAAGGGGCCCTGGGAAGGGCATAGGAATCCTGCCACACTGCCTTCAGTGCTCAGTATTTACACGTGGAAGGAGTGGGTTCCTTCCTTTTGCTTTTGAAAGAATAAATTGACCTCCCCACCTTGGGCAGAGCATGGAATGGTGCGTGCCTCGCATCACATTTGATGCTTAAATATAAATCATCTCATTTTAGCTTTTGCTACAGCTTCTACTGTTTTTGCTTGTCCTCTTAGACGTGAAGAAGCCTGAGGCTGTGAGAGCTGGGTGACCACCCAACCAGGGTCACTGGGCGGCCGGAGTCTAGCCTCAATCTTGGCGACTCTAAAACCCACCTCATTCCTTATACCTCCTGCCTCTTGGAGTCAGAATGTACACTGTGGGCCATAGTTAGTGGTAATAGCCTGATGATGTTCTGTCATAATCTGTAACAAATGTTCCACTACAATGTAAGGTGGTGGTGGGGTGATGTATGGGAATTCTGCACATTATGCATGATTGTTTTGTAAGCTCACAACTTCTCTAATAATATATATATTAAGAAAAATATCCCCCAAAGTGAGATGTTCTCTTACTCATGAAAATGCCATTGGAGGAAGTGGTTTGATAAGCTAAATATAGAGAGATCCTGAGGTGTTTGCTCCCATGAGAGGGCGGGAGAGCCTCATGGGCCTCGTCTGCAACCCCTGAGCTGCCTTACTGGGCCTGGAAGCAGCCAGCACTTGGTGCTCTGGATTCTTCCACCGTAAGCCCACCCCACTGCCAGCTCGTGCCCCCTCCAGGCCCTTGGCAGGAGTCTCTTTAATCCCCTCCCTAAGTCAGTGACATTTCTCTCCCCACCACAGGGAGGTGAGGGCTGAGGAGGGGAAGTAGGTGGCAAATGGGGTGTGGGTGAACCACTCTGGCCTATTGGGGGTAGGACAGGGTTCCTGGCCTAACCCTGGTTTCCCACATTCAAGCCTCTTTGCACCTCAGCTTTGTGAGAAATCACCTTTCTTTCTCTTCTGTTAAGCCTATATTAATACCTACTCTGCATTGTGTAAGAGTGTGTCTGCATGTGTGTGTGTGTGTGTGTAGAAGAAACTGTAAGCACATGCAAGGTGTTTTTACATAAACTATTTTATTGACTCCTCCCAGCAGTCCTGGCAGCTAAGTGCTAGCAGCCCCGTTTTGCAGGTGTACCCAGCAGTATCCGTCAGAGCCAGGGGTCCCCTCCCTCCAGACCCTCGAACCTGAACTCTGGGCCCTTTCCACTCAGGGCCACTAGTTGCACGGCCCTGAGGGCACCTTTCACATCGATTCCAACCCTTCCCCTCTGACATTGGCTGCATGCTGGTGGCACTGCCAGCTTGGGCAGTTTGGATTAAGTGAGAAACTGTTAAAAATCCTGCCCTGAGGAGCAATGTCAGGGTGATGGTCACTGAAGGCTAGAAGAAAGTGACTTGCTGCCTTGTTATCTCTAGAGCATGTTTCTGATTCATTCATTGATGCATTCATTGAACACATACATGACAGGCGCTGTGCTAGGTGCTAGGAATGAGCGGGATCCTGCTGCCATGCCTAGACTGGAAGGAGCGAGGCTCACACACACAGGGCTAAGTGCTTTGCCCACGATGTGTAGGGTATATACCTGGGGGCTGGCCTGGAGCCTGGAGCCTGGAGGGTGGGGATGCTCAGGCTGGCGCCAGGACAACAGGCCCTTGTCCAAGCCAAGAGCGGGGAGAAGAGCACTCAGAGAAAAGGGGCCAGGCCTAGGCGCCCTGAACTGCAGTTTGTTGAACTTAAGGAAATAACAGAAGGCGGAGGTAATACGACAGCCCAAATGAATACTTCTTTCATCTAGGGGACTGAAGAACAAATGGACATCTTGTTGTAAAGGGCAGTTAGAATTGGATTGCCAGTGTTTTCCAAACAGTGGATTGCTTGCTACACATTAGCGGGCCATGGACTCAGTGTGCTCAGTTGTGATTAGCATTCAAAAATCTAATAGAGGGGACAGATGTGGCTCAAGCGGTTGAGCGTCTGCTTCCACATGGGAGGTCCCAGTTTCGGTCCCCAGTGCCTCCTAAAGACAAAAAGAAAAAAACAACAAGCAAACAAATGCAAAAACCAACTCAGGGGAGCTGATGTGGCTCAGTGGCTGAGCGCTGGCTTCCCGCATATGAGATCCCAGGTTCAATCCCTGGTCCCTCAAAAAAAAAAAAACCCAAAAAACAAAAACTAATATAATTAAAAAGAGAGTGCATTGCATGTAGTGAGGGTAAGTATTGTTTCATGCAACTTTTAAGTACATATGTGTATCTGATCAGCAGAGAATATTTCTTATTATGGCTTGTGATCAGATGTTTGGAAGGCACTGCTCTGCTCTGCGTCTCACGGCAGCTCCTGAGTTTGTTGTGTGGGCCCAGGCCGTACTGCCTGTCCCATTTATGTACACGGCTGCCCCCTTGCTCCCCGCCGGGGTCTCAGCCTGAGCAGGCACCTAGTGAGTGCTTCCTTACTTGGCTTCGAAACCCCAGGATGAGTGTGTGGACCCCGTGCCCTTTGCCTTCCAGCTTTTTGTCCTGCCCTTAGGTATCCATCCTAGATGTTTACAGAACCTCTAGCAGACCAGGTGCTGCCCTGGGGAGCTGTCCTTCTAGCATGGGTATCAGACAAGTGCCCAGAAATGCCCGTGAGGCCTGAGAATGGAGGACGCCCCAGAGGCAGAGGCATCCAACTCGGTCTCTAAAGCTGAAGAACTGCCTGGTGCAGAGGTGGGGGTGGGGGGGCGTTCCAGGCAGCGGGCACTACATGCCCAAAGGCTGGAGTCCCAATGGGCATCTCTCGGATGATTCTCTGCATATGATGCTATAGTTGGGGGAAGCTTAGGGAACTGCTGTACAGGCCAGTAAGAAACCATATAAAGGACTATGTATATATATGGAGAGAGACTGTAGTCATATAGGCTCCTATAGACAATGTTGTGTATTCTAGAAAGTTCACTGAGTTCCCTTGTTCAGGGTGGATTGGAGGCTGCTTCAGGAAGATAGATGAAGACTGTGGTGACCCAGGGGTAGGTCTTATAAATCACCCTCTGCTGACCTGGTGACTGGACATTCCAGAAGTGGGCCCCATTCTCTCTCGGCCATCCCCAGTTGAGCCTTTCAGATACACTGGTACAGTGATACACAGGAGACAAGTGCCTGGAGGCATTTGGTAAATGTGATTTCTCTTCCTTTTCAGTGCAAACCTCGAGGGAGCCTGGCTGGCTAGAAGGGACGCTGAATGGCAGGAGGGGGCTGATTCCACAGAATTACGTCAAGCTGCTGTAGCCGCCGGCCTCTGAGGGCCCTGCGTTCCCTGGGACCCAAGAATCTGCCTTGGGGCGGCGAGCTGCCTTCCTCCTCACGTGGACAGAGCCCACCCCCACCTCGCCACACAGGAATTACAGAGCACAGATTTGCACTCCAGGGGAGGGGAGCGGTGGGGGTGAGCCCCCGCTCGACATGGGGAGCAAACGGATACAAGGAACAGAACTGTGTAGATTTTTTGGAGCAAGAAAAGAATATCAAGATGAACAGAATGGACTTTTCATTTGTTAAGCATCGAGACTCCTGATTTTAAATTATCCAGCTTATAGAGGGAGGGGTAGGGGCACCTTCTGCTGACCCAGCCTCCCCACTGGCAATCCCGGTACCAGACGCCCTGCGCCCCGCACTGTACCGCGGAGACGCTGCAGGAGCTGCCTTTACATGCAGCCGTGTCTTCCCAAGTGTGCCCCTGGCTCTGCTTGGCCACCGTGGTGCTCTGTGTGGAGGGCTCTGCTGGCAGGCGGGGGAACTGGACTGAACCCAGAACAAAGGAGAGAGATGCTCTTTCAAGCGCATTTCAAGACGGCTGCCACCTCAGCTGCTTCCAGACCCGACCCCAGCCACCGCCCCCCACCTGGACAGAGCACACCGGCATATTTATAACAGGCTTCTCGTTGGTGCTTCTCACCTGTGTGCTGTTTTCCAAACACCCTTTTGCCTCAAGTTCTCTGTAAATGAAATAAAATGTAATTTACTATTTGATTTGTCTGTCGTCATGTGGGGGAGAGAAGGTGGAATGCTTTGCCTCTGTAATGCTTTATGATTTGGCAGCCTGTTGGTAGAAATCCATTTTCCTCTCTGATGCTGGCACATGTGGGTAGAATTCATGAAAGGCAGGCTTGCTTATTCGCAGCAGGGGGCATTCCTGGGCCCAGCCCAGCCTCTCTGACCTGAGAAGGTCTTGTAGGCTTCTGCGGCTCAGCTGCCTGGAATTTGCCCCCAGTGGCCTGTGGGACCTGAAAGCAAGGCTGGGACTGCTCCCTGGGAGTTAGTACGGAAGTGCCAATGATACTCTGGCCAGCTGTCCATTAGCTTCAGGGTACAGCTCTGCCCCACCCCACCCCACCCTCCTTTGGTTTTCCATGGCTGTGGGGCTGAGGGGCAGATTGGACCATGCCTGGAGGAGCCAGGGCCCCTCGCCCCGCATAGGCCGCTTCCCATTCCCAAGGCCGAGGCTGCAGCTGGGCTCTCCTCCTGGCCGCCCAGGTGGTCAGGCCCCGCTCTGAGACTTGTCATTCTTCTCAGACTCAGGCTCCCACGCATGTGGAAAACCAACTTCACAGAAGTGGGCATTTCTCCTTTGTCCTCTGCTCTGGAGTTCTTGGAGCATGGAGCTCATCTTTAGTGCCTCGGGATTCAGAAGCCAGCCCCCTGCCAGAGGCTGCCCTGGGCTTGGCGTGTCTCCCTTCTTCATGGCTGACGAATATGGCCATGGGGGTTTCAGACTTTTCTCAAGAATTTGTCAGAAGAAGATATCTGCTGCTGCTTTCCAGATGAGTTGAATCAAGAGCTTGTGGATTATCAGGGTTGAAGTCACCTCTGAGTTTTGGGTCATATTTGTGTGCAGGGGAATGTGTCTATTGAAAAATGTCCATATTGTAATGATTTCAGGGCAATACTGAACTTTGGGTCCAATGGAGAGACTTGAGACTGCCAAGGAGGCCACGGCCACCCCACAACAGCTGGCCCTAAGGCCGAGGGCTGGGCCAGGCCTGTACCATCAGCCAGCTCGGCCCTGGGCTTGGGGCTGGCATAACCTTCGGAGCCCCGTTTTCTGAGCATCATTTCCTGCCCATGACCACTGCTTTGGGATGTGGGAGGGAAACTTGCCTCATAAGAAGAGGTTGCGGGTGGGCCCCACGAAAAGAACCGCAGGATAATGCAGACCTTGGGGCAGTTAGGGTGGGCTCAGGCGAGGTATTCCTGATGAGCATGCCCACATAGGGTGTTCAAAATAAGACTCACCACACCAGGACTTGATTTATTTGCTTGAATGAGGGCGATCTCCACTGTGCACAGGCAGACAGTCATTGCTACCCAGAGTGCTGTTACCTTGACGTGGTCAAGGAAACCACCAGTGAGCCTGGCCACTGTGTGACCTTAGGCAGGTTAAATAGCTTCTGTGATTGTTCCTGCTTCAGAAAAAGGAAATGGTACCCGGACATTTTGGGGTGAAATGACCCAATACATAGTGCGTGCTATTATTGTGACTGCTGTGAGTGTGGCTGGCATCTGTTGTCTGGGCCATCTTTGTTCTGAAGGATGGCAGTGTGACAGCAGTGAAGCCTGGAATGTGCTGGCTGCAAAGGCTTGCACAGCCCCAAGAGCTGCAGCCACCTTGGTTAGCTGGAGAACAGGGTGGTGCCAGAGGGGGTCAGGGGTGTTTTCCTCTGAGAACATGACCCGTGGGCACCAGTTACCCCAGCTGCCCAAGGCCTCCAGGCAGGGAGCTTCCCTCTGGGCTTGGCCCAAAGCAGACTTAGCAGTGGGATTGGGAGGTGTTTTCTTACATTGGCAGACCATCTTCGTTTCACCAGAAGATAAATGGGGAGTATTTTTTTTATCCTGTGTTTTGCTGGATGGTGTGGCCAATCCCTGGGCATCTGCTGAAGGCCAGAGCACAATGGCCCCTCCTTGCTCAGCTTCTTCAGCACCAGAGCTGCAGCCTGAGTTCGTTCAGAGGCAAGATGGTTGTTTTGGACATAGGACCCTCAGAGCTCTGCTTCTTGCTTACAGTGGGTGCTGGGGCTGACTTCCGACATTATCCCCCAGGGGCTGCCCCTGTGGCTCCTGCCCTGAAAGAAGCAGCCAAGGGAGATGAGAGCTGCAGGCCTACCCTGCAGCTCAGGATGTGGAGTGGGAAAGCAATGAGCTATCTGTACCAGGGAGGGATGTTTAACTCATTCTTTCCTTACAGTGATCTTATGAGGCAGGAGAAAATCTCTCCCTTTTATAGATGAGCAAATGGAGGTTCTCAGGAAGAAAACGTTTTGCTCAGGTTCAGTAAGCTAGTTCCAAGCTCTTTCCACTGGATCATCTTGCCTCCGGGGCCAGTAGAGGATAATGGCCAAGAGTATGGGTTTTGAGTTAAAAAGCAATGTTTTGAAGTCCTATTTTCACTCGTTTCTTCCTTGGTGACCTTGGACAAATTTCTTGGCTTTTTTATACTTCAGTTTCCTTCACCTGTGAAATGAAGATAGTACCAACCTCATGTGTTGTTTTGATGATGAAATGATAATGAACATAAAGCTCACGGTATGGTTTAAGAAACGTGAGAACACCTACTCTCCAGTTCATTGGATTCACCCAGGACAACTAACAAGGTGATGATGATGGAAAATGTCCATCCTAAGGAACAGAGAGAGTCTACAATGGCAAGCAAGAGAGTCCCATCCATCTGCCCCATGGGATCTAAGCCCCATCTCAACTAGAGGCAGAGTGGGCATCGCCATCCCAAAATCCTCAAGACTGGGGAATGAACAATGGACTAAAGTAGACTTACTGTTATTTTGCTATAGACTTATTGTTATTCTAGCAATGGAAGAACTTTTGTCATTGATGTGGAGGCAGTGGCCGCTGGAGATTCTGAGGGGAGGGAGAGGGAAGAATGGGTGTAATATGGGGGCATTTTTGGGACATTGGAATTGCCCTGCATGATGTTGCAATGACAGATACAGGCCATTATATACTTTGTTGTAACATACAAAATTGCATGGGACAATGTAAACTATAACGTAAACTATAATCTATGGCTAGTGGCAATGATTCTGTATGTGTTCATCAATTTTAACAAATGTACCACACTAATGAAAGATGTTGTTAATGTGGGAAAGCGTGGGAGGGGCAGGGAGCGAGGCATATGGGAATCCCTTACATTTTTTATGTAACATTTATGTAATCTAAAGTTTCTTTAAAATAAATTTAAAAAAAAGAAACGTGAGAAGCTGGGAGAAGGTGGGAGAAGGCAAGGTGAGCAGGCTTGGTGGAGCAGCCACCCCCTGCTCCAGTGCCTCTTCTCCCAAGGCCCTACCTACCTTGTGCCCATTCCCTTACTTGCTTCTGCTTGTCCCTTCCTTCGCAAGGGCACTCTCTGCCTCTTGAATCTTGGGCTTGGTTTAGTGACTCATTTCCCACCCTGCTGTCTTACAAGTTCTCCCCTCAAGTCTCTCAAAGCCAGGCACCAGGCCTGGTTATCCCTTCCAAGCTATGCAACTTTCTTTCCTCCCTCTTCTCTGAGGATGGTATTCCAGCAGAGTGTCCTCAAACAAACAGCTTTCTTGCTTCTAGCTCCTGCAAACCAGAGCTCTCTTTCCTTGGCTGGTCTGGGAAGCAGTTTATTGCTACCCTATTTGGGAAACCAGGCTCATTCTCCTAAAGATTTCATGTCTCATTATAAGTATCTCTGCCAACTGGTTAGACACTAAATTGGTGAATGTTTTTCCTATCAGAAAGTATTGGAAAGTGGAGTTCTGGTTTTTGCCCTGTGCTTTGAACTTGGGCAGTGAATGCATTGGCTTTATTTAGGCAGCTCAGTGGCATGTGTTGGCATCTAGATTTCTCCTTCCTTGGACAGTTTGGCTGAGCAGAGCAATCCATGAAGTGGGAGGGGATGCTCAAGCCTGCTCAAGCCAGTTTTCATGGGCACCATGATCCTCTCTGGCTCAGGCTGGCCCAGGGCATGAAAATCTTTAGAGATGGGATTTTCAGACCACAGAAAACTGAGAAACCACTGTCTTGAAAAATAACATGGAAAAATAACACAAATTCTACCAAAAAAAAAAAATATCTATCTATATATATATAGATAGATAGATAGATATATCTGCTAGTGATTCATTTAATGTTCCCACTCTTTCTTCCCTCCCAGATCCACCCTTTGGTCAAGCCCACTCCCACTAACTCTGGGCTTGAAGAAACCCAACTCAACTGACTGGCCCAGGTCAGTGGGAATGCCCCACCCAAATCTCACTCAGAATTGTGAGAATTAACAAACGATGATTGACTTAAGTCACTAAGTTTTGGGATGGTTTGTTACGCAGTAGTAGCTAACTGCCAGCTACTCCACCCAATCATTCACTTTGCTTTGAACACAGTCTGACTGGTCCAAGATGCAAGTTAAGGTCATGTTTTAATCTTGAAGTTGTGTGGGAAGCTACTGTTTTATTTCCAAGAAAATTGCTGCACTAGCAATGGGTATGACTTGTAATTAAAGTGCCAGAAATCCTTGTAATCAAGTCATTTTAATCTGTGTACACTTGTACAATTTATCAAAAAGTATGTTACAGCTGACTTTAATATAAAGGGACATGTTTTCTATTTGCTTGAGGAGCATTCAACACACAGAAGCAAACAAACCCTTAATTATATATGCATCATTATGCAGAAGTTTTACTGCTCATTACATATAGTGGCTGACTGTCTCAGTGGCTGAGACTTAGTTCTTAGCTAATGATTTCTAAATGTGCAGCTGAATTCTTTGGGCCCGAGATAACTTTTGTAAATTCTTAGAAAGTCACGGTAATATCCTTTGCTGAAGCACACACACCTGCTTTAATCAAGTAGGCACCCTGCTAGGTGCTCCCTACCAGCCCGGGTGGGCTCACGGTCCCAGGGGGCTTTTGTTTAAACTTAGGAACGTTCTGCAAAAAGCCTTGCTGCCTAATAAAACATCTTAGATTTTTAAGAATAAAACTACTTTTGTTTCTAGTGAATGTTGTACAAATTTGTGCCCGTAATTGTTTTTTTTACATTAAATTTTTTTTTCTGGGCCGTGTTTAATGGCTATGGTGTGTTTCAGAAATAAGTCTATTGTGTTAAAGCACAGTTGAATTTGCTTTTAACTATTCTTTTTCTGAAATCAAATAATGTGAACAATCACCAGTTAAATGGCACATTAAGATTTTAATTGAATTGTCTTGTGGGAAATGAATATTTTCTATTTTAAAATGAGTTGATAATTGCTTACTGCTCTAAGGTTCATGTTAATGAGTGAACTCAAGGGGAGTAGCCAAGAGCAGGGCAAGCACCAACGCCAATGGAGCGCTAACCTCTCGACCATACAGCAGAGTTGGAGGCAAGAGCGCAAGGCTATGCAGAGGCAGTGCTTTGGAGCCGGATGGGTGTTTCTGGTCCAGCCACGTGAGCCTCTATTTCCTAATAACAAGCTTTCATGTGGTTGTGAAGAAAAATTAGACAATGTAGATATAGTGCTTAGCAGCTGCATATTACTGTTATTAAACTGTTGCAGGGTATTTTAGTGAACCAGGTATTAGCAGTAACAAACAAGGCATCTAATAGGTCCCAAAAGAGTAGAGCAATCATGTGGTTAACATAGGAAAAAAAAAATTGTTACTCCACTTGGATGTGAGCAGAAGCGCATATAATCAAGATTTGGAAGGGCACAAAAGATATTCAAATGAACTGTTTCCAAACCAACAGGTGATTAAAGTAAAGGATTTATTGTAATCTGCTTACAGTCCTTTGCAAAGACAGACGTATGTTTTTGCATAAAGATATAAATTGCTTCATTTTAAACTAATTTAGTGTGTTTTTTAATTATATGAAGAAGTTTTGGTGAATTATGAATTGTACCAAACCAAGATTTTTAAGAGCAATATGGTACAAAAATAAGAGCAGACAGACAATTTAGACTGGGACAGGCATTCAACAGTGAATTTAGAATATGGCTTTGCTGTTTAATCAAGCAAAGTTACCCGGAGACATACAGAGAGCCAGTAACTTTGTTAATACAAAAAGCTGATGCAGACCATCTCCATCCCAAACCTGGTTAAGGTGAAATTCCAAATCCCTAAGAAGTAAAGTATGAACTAAAAGCTGCTTTTGTAAGCCATTTCTTTTCCAGAAACTCCCAGTCTGCATGCCGTGTATTTATCACCTTCAAAGTGTGGCTTTCATATTGCTGTGCATGTAAGTTGACTGTACTTAAAGATCTGCCTAGAAATTAAATTCTTGAAATTGCAAATTATGTAAGAACCCCTCCTCCCTCTGAGTCCATTGTTCACAGGTTTCCCCTTGCATAAGGCAGGTGTCTCTTGAATGACAAGGTAATGTTGCCTGCGTGGTGAACCCTGGAGGAAAGTGTTGATGAAGGCTGCCTTCTCCCGCACTTGGGCTTCTCCAGCTACAGCTTTTAGGTTTTGGAAAATAATGTGATTTCACTTGAGTCCCTGATGATTATCATCACTTTTTAAAAAGGTTAATTTACCCTCTATTCAAAGTAGCTTCTTTAGTGCAATCATAATCGTTAGTTCCCCCAAAGATATATATGTATGTGTGTGTGTGTTTGTGTGTGATTTGGGGGAAGAGAAAAGTCATAAATTGCATCTGTGCCAAACAGATTAATGACTTTAAAATTTTTGGTGCCACTGTCTTGCTTGTATGAGCTGTAGTTTTTTGTGTTTTTTTCTTCCCCAAAACTATTTATGTATAAAATTTTCTTTTAAAACCTACCTTTTAAAAATCTAAAAACCCTCCAATTATCTTCTGGTCTCTACGTTGCTCTGACCGAACCTCACCGACATGGGTCCTCCCAACAGGCCCTGATCTCTGGGTTCCCACCATCGGTTTCAGGAGTGCAGAACCCCTTTCCATGATCAGAAGTGACAATTTTATCTTTTACAGAGTGAGTGCATGGAATTTTTTTTCTCAAAAGGAGAAAAGAATGGGATTAGAGTGCTCTCTGTTCCATCCCGATTCCAGTCCCACTCTCCTAGTGCTTAGCTCTGCCTCTCG
The DNA here is from genome assembly GCA_029593785.1 of Cabassous unicinctus. NCBI lineage: Eukaryota > Metazoa > Chordata > Mammalia > Cingulata > Chlamyphoridae > Cabassous > Cabassous unicinctus. Next base: position 11,075 of record JAQZBX010027700.1, on the reverse strand, counting down.
AGGCACAGGGGGAAAGGGGCCGCTTTCCTGAAGCTGCAGCACTCCCAGGCCACTCCCTCACATGTGTGTTATCACACGACACCTTCAAGAAGCTGCAAACACCAGTGTGTTGTTCCCCGTTGGAAAGCAGGATGAAGCAGAAGCCGAAAACGTGTTCAAGTCCCACAAGCATCCCAAGCGGGAGACCAAGGAAAAACCAAAATACAGAAAAAGTAGAAAGGCTTAAAGACAACCAAAGAGGTTTCAGTGTGGTTATTTACAACAGAGACTGTAAAATGGTAAATTAGATATGAAGCTAAAAAAGGCACAGCTTTCCCTTTCTTAAATACACTGTAAACGGTTCATTATGCATGCAGAACATTTCACTTTACAAAAAAAAATTTACCTTGTTTGTTTAGACAAAGATAGTACTTAAATAGTCTCCAGCAAAATAGAATTCTTTCAAAAATACTTTCCCATTCATCCTATTAACCATTAAAGTTTTTTTTTTTTGTATGTGTGTGTGCACGTATCTCATTTACAAAAGTTCCTTATACCTTATTTCAGGTCCTTCACAATTTATACATACAGTAATGTACAGCACAGCAAAAGACTGCAAAAAATTATTTGTAAAGCCAACACAATAGATACTAGAAACTGAAACCAAGGCATTTGTTTTAACATCTTATCCATTCTAATTAAATAATAAGTGGACACTAAAGGGTGTGTACACCAGTGATGCAGAGGCGGGTGGAGGGCGGCCGGGGCGGCCACTATTCCACACCACATGTTCCATTATTACACAACAGGAATCTGAATATATTTTTTTCTTTTTTGTGTGTTTTTTAAATAACAAAAGAATATTAATGCCCCATATTGTCTATACGTTTTATGTGCAAACCAAGGGTAAGCTTTAAAAAGTTCGTTAGTCCTTCAACCCTTTTAAAACAAGCGAACAATACCAGAAACTACATGGCATAGTTAAAACCTCCATCTGCGAAAATATCAAAATCAGAGAGTTATTGACTAGATATGGCTTTTCATCCAGAGGAACAGGAATATTTTTCTAAGCGCCGGGTTGGAGAGGGAAGAATCCTTTAAACTGCTCACGTCTTGCCAAATCCACGTCAAACTGCTTTCCAGGCTCCAAACCCTTGACATGATTTTAAACTTGAGAAACTGCTGAACAAGTGTGAATCAATCATCATATGTTAAAAATATGATTTCTTGGGTCCTTCGTGGGTGTAGAATAACACGGGGAAACTTAAGGCAAAGTTCTTCGTGAAGACGTCTCCCCTCACTTCCTATGAAAGTAGAGGGGCTTGGCGTTCCCGGATTCCACCTTTGGCAGCTGGTCGCTGATGATCTCCACCAGCATGGCTGGGAACTCCACTTTCAGGGCCTGGGACTCTCGGAAGGTATAGAAGCAAAATTCCAACAAGTCGCTCACCAGCTGCAAGAGAGAGAGAGAGAGAGAGAGAGAGGACGTGATCTCAGGCCTCCTTTCCATTCCTGCCCCCAGACCCTGAAGCGTCTTAACTCTGGCATGAACTCAAAGAGCAACATTCTGCTGGGAAGTCACGTCTGCAGAGCTGCCTGGTTACGTTAGCTATGTCGTCTGTCCTGGGGGAGGAAGATGTGTGTTCGCGTCACCTGTCACGAAATGCCTTTCTTGCAAAACAAATTTACCCAAGAGCTGTATAATTACCTGTATTGAGTCTATCAGAGGGAAATGGGACAGTAGCAGCATTAATAGTGCTGGGTCACTAAATTGCTCTCATCAAATTCTAATTTCTAATGGTGTGAATTGGTTGAGGCAGGCACACATACATGTGTCTCTATGTACTCGTGATGGGCCAGCAACTTACGGGTCTCCTCTCCCCTCCTTTGTCTGTGAACCAAAGACCTTCCACCTCCCTGGACCTGAACCACTGCCTATTATATAAGTTGAAATAAAATCATAAATGCAGCTCAGCATTGCAGGTTGATATTCAATTTACTAGGAATATAATTTCAAATCAGAAACTATACACTCTGATCTTTTTCTTGTTAATGCCATTCTCTGTTATGGGGAAAAAAAAAACTTTTGGTCTTTTCCTACTGATTCGAGCAGACAATATTAACATTTTTAACTGCCCTAAACTTTTGAATTCTGTAATCTTAATAAAGTGCTTTTGGTGAAATTGCATCTGTAACTCCTTTTTTCCTCTCAGTTAGCAAGCTTCAAGTGACTCATTAGTAAGTAACTGTGGTAAAGGCCTTGTAAAAAGGAGTCAAGAAACATCTCATTAGGGGAAAAAAATATCTGGAGCTTCTGTTTGTGCCTGAGTTACTGCCCTCATTGCGCAGAGTGCTATTTCCCTAAGATTTTTTTTTTTTTTTTGAGTTTTTATTTTTATTTTTTATTTTTATTATTTTATTGTGGGTAAAAATCAAAATTTTCACAATACATAGTGTTCTGCACACACAGATGTTGGGCCAACAGCACGTGCCGTCAGCCCTGCATGCCACACCGCAGCGTCCACACATATTCAAGGAGCCGTGCTGCTGGGCCCCGGGCTCTCGCCTCGGCAACTCTACCTGCCTTGCTTTGTGAACGTGCTATGTCTCGGTTTCCTCACCCGTAAAAATGCGATAATAACAGTAGCCACCTCAGAGGACGGAATGAGTGATCCAGGTAAAGTGCTTAGAACAGCAGCTGGCAAGGAACAGGTGGAGTGGATGCCAATTCTTATTCAAGCCTGGAGAAGTACTGCTGGAGCCAAACCTCTTTAAGTCTGTCCTTCCCACTGTGCCCAAACTCCTTCAACCATGAACCTCACTTTCCTCCACGGAACACAGTGTGCAAAACCTGCTTGGGGTCATCTCTGTGTAACCTCGTCCTCAGGTCCCCCTGAGAAAAAATGAGGGGCAGGAGAACCTTGCTTTTGTCTTTCTGGGAATGATATTAAGAAACATGTCATCCCATCATTACAGTTCTATTTTTTTTTTTTGTCAAACCCAAGAGCAACCCGGGGTCTAGCTCTCCAGAGGTGGCACCCTCAGGCCAGGCCCACCTCCCCCCGTGGCACCTTGCCGTGGATGCCCACGGGGCTGTGAAGCAGGATTTTTTCCCCCCTTTTCCTTGTAAACACTTTAACCCGAGGGTAGACATCTAGGCAGTATCAGCCGCCACTAGGACAACACCTCTCGGCCACATCTTTCACATCTCGGGGGTTGGAACTTGTTCAAGTCCAGAGACAGAGGGCCTCTATCGTCAGATCACAGAAGGTTTGGGGAAGGTGAGGACCCTTCATCCATGACTTATCTTCCACATGTGCCCAAAGTTCTTGAGCTCCTGCGTGTGCCACGTGCTGGGGACACCGCAGAGAACACAACAAAACCCTGTTCTCCGGGAGTCTAGGTAGTGTCCAGGGAGACAAGAAACAGCACAGCGGGTGTCGACACCGCTATGAAGGAACAGAGAGGGGGGTGGGGGAAGGGGAGCTGTTTTAGGGAGGGTAGTGTGACGGGGACTCTCTGAAAAGGTGACGGTTAGGTACTGAATTGAGCCCCCCGTAAAGACATGTTCAAGTCCTATGTCCCCATGGTGTGGATGTGACCTCATTTGGAAACAGGATCTTTGAAGATGGTATTAAGATGAGGCCCAACTGGATTAGGGTGGGTCCTAAGTCAAGACGCCTGGTGTCATAAGGAGAGGGATTTGCACGGAGAAAGAGACGCAGGGACAGAGGGAGACAGCCACCGATGCAGGCATGGAGACTGAGTGATGGACTGCCAGCCAGCCACGCCCGCACCCTGCAGACCTCAGAAGCCGTGCACCTTCATTTTGGACTTCCAGCCTGCAGAACTGTGAGAGAGGAAATTTCTGTTGTGTAAGCGGACTCATCTGTGGAACTCTGCTACGGCAGCCCTGGCAAATGAAGACAGCCGAGTAGGCAAGCACTGAGGAGCTGGGAGGCAGGCGGCAGCGGGGCAGAGCGCGGGGCACAGCGCCCAGCCAGGAGGCTCCGGGGCCGCACCTGTCGGTGGCTGACTGCTGTCTAAAAGAATGACTTGACGGGGCCAGGGAATGGAAGGGTTTATATTTGTCAACAGGTAATGGCAAGCCCTTGCACGTATGTGATAAGAGGCAATGACGGGAGTACATCCATTCCTAAGCAGGGAGGCAGCACACAGCAGGGGCCCCTCTGCGGACGTGTCCCTCTCCCTACCTGAACCACCACCAGACCAGAAGGGAGGGAGACCAGGGCCAGAGACTCGGCTGTTTTTCTTGCAGGTTCGCCAGGGACACATGTCCCAGACACTGCTCACCAAGCATGCATATTAAGCGGGGGCTTGCGTCGCCCACCCACCTCTGTTCCATGTGTTACAGCCAGGGAAAGTAGCTCGTTTGCAATCATGAGCGGGTCCTCAGGGCTGCTGTTTACAGCACATGGCCAGCAGCTGCATAGGGATGAGGCTCTCCGTGGGGCACAGGAAGGTAGAGGGGAGTTGGCCTGGCAGCCAGAGCCTGGGCATCTGCCCCAGGAAGCATGATGCAATGTGGAGGGGGGGGATCCTGCCGCCACCAACCACTCCCAGGAAAGGGCTGGCCCCTTGCTTTCGGGGAGGCCAGGAGGCCCGTGAGCCTCAGTGGCTGCTGGATGGTGCTGGCTGCCATAAGCCAGCCTGGCCACTCTGCCCTGCGAAAAGGCCTCAACCCAGAGTGGCCTGGGCCGGTGCCTGCCGTCGGGGTGGTCAGGGAGCGTTTCTGATATTTAAGCCGGGGCTGTGGTCGCTGGCTGAGAGAATGAGCCAGTCTGGTCTGAGCTGCAGAGTCTGCCCTCAAATGCTCACTAACAGCAAGAGCCTCCCTCCACTCTCACCCCAACCCTAGCCTGCCACAGCCTGGGGGTCTGGAGGTCTTTCAAGGCAGGACCCATGGGACCCTGGCCCTTAGCAAAGAAGCCAGTGCTCAGCAGGTACTCAGCAGGTGCACCATTCCTAGGGGACAAGACAGGAAAGGTGAGAAGACCCAGGTGGTCAGAGCACAGGGAGGCTGGGACAAAGCCAGGAGCCAGGGAGATCTAAATATTTGACAGCTGGGTTGTCAGGGACACAGCCCAAACAGAACGGACATGTGCTCATCCGCCACACTGCCGTGGAGTGGCAATGCTTCAAGTGTCACTCTACATGCACTCATGGAGCATCTTCTGGGTGCCAGGCCCTGGGCCGTGTTGGGGGAGCCCACTGAGGACTTCAGCAGACGTGGCCCTTGCCCGAGCCTGGAGAAGCCCACACACAAGGACACAAACAGATACAAGGGTGGTGCCCTCACTGGAGGCCGTTGCTGCCCCCAGGTACACAAACCTGCGGCAATGGGGCAGTAGAGCAGGCCACAGTCAGGCCCTGGAAGAAGACGCCGGGAGGTGGCGCTGGCAATGTGGGAGCCAGTGTGGGCATCACTAAATGACCACAAGTATTTTCTAGATTGAACCAAAAACCACTATTCCCACTGCAACACCAGAAATCACCAGGGGAGATTTCGATTCATGAGGACGTGCCACAATTTTGGTGTTGGGGGATACAAGTCAAACCATTTCAAAGACCACACTTGGAAACAACCCAGGATGTCTGTGTGAACAGCCCTCCAAGGGATAATCCAGCAAGTCCCTCGGACACTCACTTGGCAGCAGATTTTTTTTAAATGTCACCCTTTCCACATGTTGTGAACATCTGCTCCTTCTGCTGGTTTCCCAGGCTCTTTCCTTTCACTGCCTCCCTCTGCAGTCACTGCTTATTCTGGGAGGTTACCTGGGACCCCCAGCCTGGAGGACGCCTTCCTGTCCTCTGAGCTCTCAGGTGGCTCTTCTGTCTTTCCCATTTGCCTGACAATTAGCCATGAAGCCAGGTGACACCATGTCTACTTTCACCTTTTTGTTCACACCTAGTGTTTTAAACTTTTCACATCTGGGCTGCAGCTCCTGCAGCGGCCACATAGCTCCCTGAAGGCAGGAGCCCCCTTTCCCTTCGCTGCCCAGCACCTGGGGTGAGCCTTGGGCAGAGGCCTTTAGAGCTATGGCAGCTGAAGAGCAGAGGGCCTTCTGAGCTGCTGCCACCAGGGTTCTCGTCCCCACACTTCTCTAACTTAAGTCCAAACTTCAAGTGCTTGGGAATAACTCAAATCAACAGTTTTGAGGGCAGCACATTGCCGCTTTGAATACATGAATCAAAACAAAAACCAAGTAAATTAAATGGGCAGCTTCATTTTAGTGGAACTAAGTGTATAATGTAAAACTCGATACACAAAGCTAACCCCGTTCATCTCTCCCTGTGATTCAGGTTTCCTTCAACTTGCTTACCCTGGGCTTTGACACGACTTTATATACATGCCAAGCCAGAGATGCTATGAGCAGCTCACTGCTCGCTGGGGTTGGAGGGGCATGGGGTTGAGGGGGGAGGAGCAGGTAGTCACGGCTACAGAAATACAAGTCCCACCATGCTCGCCCTTCAGCACAAACGCCTTAATTGCAATGAGAAAATGGCCCGGCCTGGCCGGCCACCTCAACACTGACTCCCACAGGCTTCTCCTGACAAATGCCAGCCTGAATGGAGAGGCAGGAACCAGAATTATAATCAGCAGTAAGAGTGCCACATTATTAGGAGGACTCAGAATGACTTGTGCATTGACTTTTCTTTCTACAAAATGCATCTGCTGGAATCACGGAAGTTTAGCCAGAGCAGCGCATGATTCATCCCAGCTTGATGGGTCATGGCTGCTGGACTGTCAGAGGAACGTGGCCAGGTCACAGGGCGCCTGTCAGGCCCTTGTTCGCTCCAAAGCCGAGGTGACTGGGTTCTGTGGGTGTCGGCCCTGCTCTCCCCCATGTCACTGCACAGTGACAGGCCTGTGGGGGTGCAACTCTGGGGCAGGCCACCTCTGGCCGCGCATTGGGGCCGGCACTGCTGTTCTGGAGCGTCTGAATGATAACAGTGGGCCCTGCCTGTTCTCAACGGCCTCCTCACTTCCCATACGTTGTCCACTGAAGCCAGAACTTCCACCTAATTAGGGTCAAGCCTTTGCCTGAGATGAGCATTAGGGGGAGGCCTGACGCTTCATTTATTTCCAAAGACCAAAGTTCAGCCAGCTATATTGATGGGGTTAGGGGCAAACATTACAAAGATTCAATTCTGGTGGTTTCACTGGACAGGAACGGCTCGTGCTGACTACTCCAGGTGTTCCAGAACAGCCTTGTGAGCCCTGGAAGATGACCTGCAGTGACTACATAGGGCTGTGGCCTTCATTAACAACTAAAAAGGCTCAAGACCCCCAACATCCATCCGGCTCAGCTAGCAGAGAAGACCTGTGTGTGCACCGGCGGTACCCACGGCCAGGAAGCAGACTGCCACATGGTAACAAAAGCACCTCCCAATTTGGGAGCATTTGCTTCTGCACTCAGAAGTAAAGCTCACCTTCACCAGGTTATGCTGCTCCCAACGTTCCCGTCTGAAAACCCACGCTCCAGAGCGCCACCGCTCAGCTGTGTGTGCCCGGAGGGCTCTCCTAGGGCCGAGCTGAGGAGCGGCCCAAAGTCCTGCAGCCCTTACCAAGACATTATCAGAAAAGGCAACCTGGAAAGATGGGCTCTCAGAGACTCACCAAAAGGCATTTTTGGCCAAACAACTAAATTTGTCGTGAACACGCTCAGTGCATCTGCTAAACTCTGGGCACTTACTGGGGAACTTGGGATGCTCTGGGACTTGGGGGTACCACTGACAGCAAAGCCGTCATCTGGAAGGGGAATCTTTTGTTGGTTCTCCATTTCTAAAGAATGTCCTCCTCTGCCAGGGGCCAGCACACAGCAGGCAGCGGGCACCTAAGTGCGAGGGTGTCCCTGCGGCAGATGTGCTCCATGGGGCTGCTCGCCTTGCCCTCGCAGTCCAGGTAAGGAGCATCCCCTGCGAGCAAGTGTCGCTGGGGCTTGGCCAGGACGTGGCGCCTCTGGCTTGCTTCCTGGAGAGGTCCGGCTGCCTGACGGGCTGAAGCGGGGCAGGATGGGCCCACGAGGCCACACAGGGCTGCTCCCTGAGTCTGCTGGAGCCAGGAGGGGTGCCCAGGAGTGGGCTGGCTGCTGGGGTGAGAACTCGGTGCTGCTCAAAGTCTCATGAGAAGCCAAGAGTACTTCTGAAAACTACCCTTTTTAGCATCTGCTTGTTATATGAGGTTAATTTGTTCTTTACCACTGTTTTTATAATAAATTCAACAGCAATCATCAATCTCTGGTCAGTGATGAATATGAAATCTTCAAAATATGTTGTTAGGATGCTGTGCTAAGCGAGATGGGTTCATTTTCCTTCTAATTTTTTTTTGTGCTTAAATTTATTTAATTTCCACACTGTTTAAGTTTCCTTGTATTACAAGCCTCGTTCTAGATCACAGCTCCGCCTTCTTGTGAATAAGGTCTATTGTACATGTGAAAAACAAAAAGAAAAATGACACAATTGAAGAGAAGAAAGTAGAGCTTAAAGATAAAGGGATAATTAGAACATTGCTGAACAAAGGAAATCTAATGAAAGGGTTGTGTTTAAAATGCATTGGCATGTTGCTGTATATAGAAGTATGAACTTTTCCTAATTTTGTTTTCAATATTTCCTAGATCTTTTTTGCAAAGGCACACTATACTGAGCAATATAAAAATCTAAACCAATTCATGTTTATGTGTTACCAACTTTAATATCAGGTTAATTCTTAGATTAAGCAGTTAAATCATTATTTTAATCTCTGAATGAAAAAGAACCAACGAAACTCTAAGTAGTAGTAAATCATATCCATCTGGCCAGGGGCAGCCTCTTCCGGACCATATAGGGACACCTTGATTCTATGATGTCACTGATAGAAACAAGAGATCGGCAACCTATGGTCTACAGGCAATATACTTTTGTATGATTTTTACATTTTTATAATTTTTTAAAACATTTGTAAATGGTTGAAAAACACCAAAAAAAATATATTTTGTGACATGCAAAAATATGAAATAGTTTCCTGGAACGCAGGCCGTACTCATTCATTTCCATATTATCTATTGCTCTTTTCATGCTACAAGGTAAAGTTGAGCATGTAGGTCAAAGAATGTATGACCCACAAAGCCTAAACTCTTTACTATGTGGTCCTTTACAGAAAAGCTTTGCTGGACCCATGGATTGGAAGGCATTTTTGTTTTGGCAGGAAGGGTGGTTTTGTTTGTTAAAATATTATGATTCAAGTATAAGATGTATCCTGATTTCAGAAATATTAAAATTTAGTTGAAAAAAATATGTCTCTGCATCATGCAATATGGTGGTAGCAAGATCTGGCTTTCCAAACATCATACAGATTCTTCTAGTCGTCATGAAATGCCTTAGGAAGAATCCTCTACGTACAGAATTTGTGCAAGCTGACTAAAGAAATCTTTCAGCTTAAAGGCTCCAGAATTTCACTTTCAGATGGGCAGCCTCCATCCCTCACATCTTCCATTTTTGGCCTTTCCTTCAGGAGTCATTTCCCTTTGAGCCTATTTTCTCTGCAGGTTATGTACATTTGTATTCTTTAGCTGTATACACTCTCAAGTCCTTTTAACCATGAGCTTGATAAACACAATTGCTTAAATGGCACCTTCATGGCCTTTTAAAATCTCATTTAAAATGATCTCCTCTAATGATACTGATAAGAACATTCCTCTTTGTTACTGCGTAACAGGATCTCTCCCCTTACGAATTTCCTTCACTGTCTCCTCTGTGTCAAATTAGGCTTTGGATTTACGGACCCTTTCTAGTATATCACTGATACCCTTGTGCCCTGCTTAACTTACTGCATTTGCCTTTCAGAACCTGCTGCCTTCTTCCAGAGGCATATTTGCATGGAGCTGCCCCGGTAGCAAACTGCCTCCATGCTCACCAATTCCTCTGATCAATGTGATCTTAAATATTAAATAGATTGTATGCCCAGGACAGGCTACATAATTGGTGGGGCCCAGTGAAAATTGAAAATATAAGGGCCCTTGTTCAAAGTTTATTTAGAATTCAAGACAGCAACCGCAGCACATTAGAGCAAGTGCAGGAGCCCTCAGGGGGCAGGGCCTTCTGGGACTGTACAGGTCACACACCTGTGAAGCCAGCCCTGGCTCAGCCAAGAAGGACCCCAGCCTCCCCAGGACAACGAGCCAGCCAGGTGGAGGGCAGGCCCCTCGCTGATGTCCCCATAGGTGCTTCTTCTCCTCCACACCCCTGTCTTCTAGACCTGCTTCACTTATGAAGCCAAGAAAATGCACTTAGTCATGCTCCGTCTTAATTTCTCTTTCCATAGAAGGGAGTAATAGTAATATTTACTAGGCCTTGCCTTATGGGGCTATTAGAAGGATTTAATAACAGGACTTAGGAAGAAAGGCACTATGTAAATCCTAGGTCTTACATAGTTATTACTATATTGAAGGAAGATGGTCTTAGGCTGGATAAGAGGGGGAATTTATTGGCATTCGTGCTAGAAATGAAGTAGCTTTCCAAAATCTTCCCGAGGGATGTTTCAGAGGAGGAAGTGATTCCTCTGTGTCAGGTTCAATTTAGATGTGATATTCTAAAAGCATGGCCTTCTGGACCCTCAGTGTTTCTTTTTACCTGAAATTATGTTTTTTCCCCCAGAAAGTTCACTCTGTGACATCATAAATCTTACAGGGTCAGGTGGAAATGGAATGTGTGGTCCCTTTTTACCTTCCAGAAAAAGGCAAGGACCTACTTTCCCCCCCCACCCCGGGCATTCTTGTAGGAAGTTTTTCTCTTATAATTTTCAAAAACACCTGTGAACAGCGTATTCTGTGGGCAAAATGCAATTTATAAAATGTTAATTACTAATGAAGCAAAATAAGTGATTGTCATAAGAAAAATGTCTTCCTTTTTCTCCTGCGCTTTCCTATGAACAGTGTTCCATGGACTAAGAAAAACTTTAAGTAAACTGGGTTTCAATACAACTATTAATTGGGAAGCGGGAGTGGTTCAGTCGATAGAGCCCCCGTTTACCATATGGGAGGCCTGCGAGGGGCTGATGCAGCGGGACCTCACAGCAAGGGGAAGATAAGCAGAGA
>JAQZBX010027699.1:0-28213 GCA_029593785.1 Cabassous unicinctus | reverse complement strand
TCCAGCGGCGCCGTGGGCTGATGCGGCAAGACCTCACAGCAAGGGGGAGATAAGCAGACACAGAGAAGACACGCAGCGAATGGACACAGCAGCACAAGCAGCAAGGGGGGGATAAATAAATAAAAATAAATAAATCTTTAAAAATAAATAAATAAATAAATCCTCCTGCATTTTGACAAGAGCGGTATTGGAGAGAGTGTCATGGCCAGAGCTAAAAATCTCTAAGGGATGAGGTGGGAGGAAGTGTTGATGACTGTAACCCTGAGAAGTAGGGATGATGTGGTTTGAGGTTCAAAGCTGGAATTTTAGGGAAACAGGTGAGACAGTATTTTGGAAGTGGCAGTAAGAGCTGAGGAGGACCCCTATCCTTTTTCTAAACCTCTAGTGGAAAGAGGGGCGTGAGAGAAGACAGCCATGGCCAAAGAGAGCTGCAGGACAAGGAGAGGCAAGTTTCCAGGGTGGTGGCTCTCAACACTGGTGCCTGTGAAAATCTCCCAGGAGGGCTTATAGATATACCATTTCCTGGGTGCCACCCCCAGAGATTCTGACTCTAGTTGTCTGTGGTGGAGCTCATGCATAGGTAATTGTTTTTTAGCTTCCAGGCGATTGTAATGAGTCAGAGGTTGTGAGCCACTGAGACCAAGCAAGAATGTTCAGAAAAAGGGTTAAGTAATTGGGGATGATGGACATGCATTTCTGAGGGCACAGTGAAAGGGGTGTGGGAATTCATCAGGGGTAGGGTGTCTTTTCCGAGCCTGATGGTCTGTTGGATTTCCTGTTCTGTGACTTGCCTATTCATAAGCATGACTCATTATTTTATTGGTAACTGTTGATTTTTGTTTTGGTTTGAGCTTTTTATTAAAGAATTACATAAATACAGAAAAGTACACACATGAACACATCATGTAATGAGCACCCAAGTCACTAAACAGAATATTACTAGCACCCAGAAGCTGCACGTGGGCCCACTTCTAATCACTGCCATCTCCAATGGGGAAGATTTGATTTTTAAAAATAATTTTATTCTGCCTGTGTTAAAAAATAAGGTCTCTCAAGATTAAAGTGCACCAGCCTTAGGTTATATGGTAAATCAAAATGGTCACAGTTATGTATATTTCTGACTTCCTCCTAAGGTACACAGGATACATAGAAAAGACTTGAAGAATTCAAGGTAATATTTTTTTCACCCCAAAATTGGCCCCTTGGCATGAATGGCAGCTTGAGCACATAAAAAGGCATGGCCTTTCCTGCCTGCCCTTCATCAGCTCTATCTATGACTAACTGAAGATGAAGTGTTTGGCAAGAAGTGTACTCTAAGTGACAGGAACTCACCTGCCCCAACCACAGACAGCTTAGGCCTTCTTCCCTGTATGATTGGGGTTTTGAGTAGGGGTTTGAGGGATGTAAAGCAGCTTAAAGCTAGGTTTGTGCCTGAAGAGTTCTTTGTTTTGGTCACCATGGTTTTTTTTAACTGTAAAATATATTGAATAAATGTGAATTGTCAGATTCTGCTTTTGACACTGGCAATTATCAATTTGCAGTATTTTAAGAACAGCTGCCAAGAAAAAGAAAAGGAAAAGCTGGGTGTTTGAGCCATAGATGAGCAACACAATGAACTTAATTTAGCTCCTTTTCATTTATTTACAGAAAGCTGGGAAGCAAAAGTCAGTGGAACACTATGATCAAAGTTTTTTATTACTGTCAGAGCAGGAAATACCTATCTATTTTATTTTAGTTATATCTTCAGCTTCTATTGAAGAATAAAGCAATTTGAAAATAGCATAAAAATATTTCAAAACCTTGGAAATTTTTGAAAAGAATAAGGGCAAAAATACTGCTTGCTTGCTTTCAAATAATCATATTGCATTACATTCTCTAAAATACTTTGAAGTTTAGATGCATAGAATATCAGAATACTGTTATTATAAATAAAGTCACCCATAACTTAAGTTTCTTGAGAAAAATATTTTCAAGTGCACAGTTGATCAGTTCAGAGTGAAATATCTCCATCCACATTTTGGTGCCTGATACAAGGTACATCAGGTGTGCTATGATGGTTTAAGATTGTGAGTGAGGACATTCTTTTGGCTAAATTGTCCCAGATAAACTTTTGGCCTTTAAAAAAGTAATTTTGCAGGCATTCTTCATGGTGTGTTGCAATATTTAGCAATGCTTTCTGTTTAGTTGCCTGGCTGCTAAAACAAATACCATATAATAAGTTGGCTTAACTTAGGAATTTATTGGCTCATGGTTTCGGAGGCAGTCTTTGGGGCTCCTTGGCTTTTGGCATATGGCAATGCACATGGCAGTGTCCTCTTTATCTTCTGGCTTCTGTTGACTTCCAGCTCTGGCTACTCCCCATGGCTTCTCCTGTGTCCAATTCTATGCTATAAGAACTTCAGCCATGTTGGATTAAGGCGCACACCTTAACTATTAACATTTTCAAAGATCCTATTTACAAATGGGTTCACACCCACAGGACCAGGGTTGGGACCTGAACATGCTTTTTGTAGGGGACCATGATTCAATCCCCAACATTTTCTAACATGAAATTATTCCTTTATCCATCATAGATCTTTCATTTGTCAGTATGTGCTTGTTTCTTAATATTTGCCATCAGTGGATATGAGAAATAATTAGCCATTATCTTCTCATATATTAGAATCTTGTTATTTTACCATTGAGCAAATCTAGGCCTTTAGAAGTTGTGGGGACTAGGGTGCAGGTCTACAAACTTAATTCATTGTAACAAGAACTACAACTTTTATTCCACGGTCCTCTCTCAATATTCTGTTCCTAAATCCAGCTAAGATGTCAGTTGTTGGTTCCATATAGTTGTTTTTTTTTTTTTTTTTAATACACTTACTATTTAGAATAGGCATCATTTACATGAAAAAAATTGTAGCTCTCGCCTTGCTGTGTAAATTACCCAGATAACTTATTTCTGAAATCTCAGACTACTTCACTGTTATTTTTAATAGCTTAATTGAGTTATAATTCATATACTATACAATTTGCCCATTTAAAGTGTACAATTCATTGGTTTTTGGAATATCCACAGGTATGTGCATCCATTACAACAGTCAATTTTAGAACAGTTTAATCATCTCAAGAAGAAATCTTTGTTATATGTGTCCCAATTTCATTTCTTCTTAGAGCAGCATAGTATTCCATCATATGTATATATTACATTTTGTTTTTTCCATTCATCAGTTGATGGATACTTGGGTTGTTTCCATCTTTTGGCAATTGTGACTAATGCCACTGTGAACATCAGTGTGTGCAAATGTCTGTTTGCATCACAGTTTTCAGTTCTTCTGAATCTATTCCTAATACAGAAATTACTGGATCATATGGCATTTCTATATTTAGCTTTCTGAGGAACTGCCAATTTGTCTTCCATGGAGGCTACACGATTCTACATTTCCACCAACGGTGAAGGAGTGTTCCTATTTCTCCACATCCTCTCCAGCACTTACTGTTTTCTGTTTATTAAATAATGGCCATTTTATATGGTGTGAGATGATATCTTATTGTCGTTTTGATTTGCATTTCTCTAATAGCTAGTGATATGGAACATTTTTTCCTGTGCTTTTTGGCCATCTGTATTTCTCTTTGCAGAAATGTCTTTTCAAGGCTTTTGCCCATTTTTTAATTGGGTTGCTTGCTCTTTTATTGTTGAGTTTTATAATCTCTTCATATAGAATGGAAATCAAACCCTTATTGGATATTTGGTCTCCAAATATTTTCTCCCATTGAGCGGGCTGCATTTTCACCTTCTTGATGAAGTCCTTTGAGTCACAAAACTGTTTAAGTTTGAGGAGGTCCTGTTTATCCATATTTTCTTTCATGACTCATGCTTTTAGTGTAAGGTTTAAGATTCTGTTACCTACCACCAGGTCTTGAAGATGTTTCCCTACATTTTCTTCTAGGACAAGAGATCTGAACCAGAAAGATTTCTGGGGGACCATAAGCTTGAATTGAAAATTCAAAAAAACATTATTCTTGTGGGGACGTGTTGGTGCGGGTGTGATATATTTGTACACAGGATAGTGTAGACTTGGTATGATTTTTTTTTAAAGATTTATTTATTTCATCCCACCCTCCCCCCCATTGTTTTGCGCTTGCTGTCTGCTCTGTGTGTTCTTCTGTGTCTGCTTGTCTTCTCTTTAGGTGGCACTGGGAACTGATCCTGGGACCTTCTGGAGTGGGAGAGAGGCACTCAAAATCTCTTGTGCCACCTCAGCTCCCTGGTCTGCTGTGTCTCTTATTGTCTCTCCTCTGTGTCTCTTTTTGTTGCGTTATCTTGCTGCGCCAGCTCTCTGCGCGGGCCAGCACTCCTGCGTGGGCCAGCTCTCCGCGCGGGCCAGCACTCCTGCGCGGGCCAGCTCTCCGCGCGGGCCAGCTCCCCGCAGGCCAACTTGCCTTTCACCAGGAGGCTCCGAGAATGGAATCCTGGACCTCCTATATCGTGGATGGGAGCCCAGTTGCTTGAGCCACATCCGTTTCCCCTTAGTATGATTTTTATTTTGATGTAGCATGTTCTGAGTACAGTGGATAACTGCCTGCAAAAAGGTTGGTAAGGATGGTGGAGATGGTTTTATGATGCCGTGGGAAAACTCGAATTTCTAAATGTTTGCCGAAAATGACCTTTGAACAGATGTTGAACCATGTTAGGTTATCAAGTGTTGAAATTATGGGATAGTTGTAAAATGCAATTTTGAATAATCCTAAAATTTAGATATGCCAATGTTGAGTGTCATGAAACTGTCTGCCACTGCATCTGAGAAGGGGTCTGTGGATTTCACCTGACTGGCAAAGGGGTCCATGGAACAAAAAATTAAGAACCCCTATTCTAGGAGTTTCATGGTTCTTGCTTTTATATTTAGGTCTTTGATCCATTTTGAGTTAATTTTTGTATAAGGTATGAAATAGGGGTCCTCTTTCTTTCTTTTTGATATGGATGTCCAGTTCTCCCAGCACCATTTGTTTAATGGACTGTTCTTCCCAGCTGGTGGGTTTGACAGCCTTGTCAAAAATCACTTGACACATAGATGAACCTTGAAGACATTATGTTAAGTGAAATAAACCAGACTCAAAAGGACAAATATCGCATGGTCTCCCTAATGTGAACTAAATACAAATAATAAATACATGGAGTTAAAACCTAGAATATAGGTTATTAGGAGATAAGAGGAGGGCTGAGAAGGGGTACTGATGAATAATGTATGTAGAAGTTTTAATTAACTTGACTGTAAAAGTGTGGAAATGGATAGAGTTGATGGTAACACAATATAGTGAGTAGAACTAATGCAGCTGGTTTATAAATGGGATTGTGGCTGAAAGGGGTAGCTTAGGGATGTAAATGTCAATTGAAAGAAAGCTAGAGAATAATCTAGGGACAACTGATTATTGCTTATCCTTACCTATCCTGGCTCCATGTTTCTCACCTAGATCCTTGTATACAACAGCCACTATAAGACTCTTCATTCTCAATCTGCCTTGACTGTTCTCACAGCTCCTTGGCATTTGCACATTGGCTTTACAAAATGCAACCAGTGTTGAAAGGGGCTGCATAATTTTTTTTAATGAGAGAAGTAGGTTTATAGAAAAATCATGCCTAAAATACAGAGTTCTCATATATCACTCTATTATTAACACCTTTCATTAGCATGGCACATTTGTTAACAATTCATGAAAGAACATTTTTATAATTGGACTATAAATTATAGTACAAATTTACAGTAGGTTTGTGTTGTACAGTCCTGTTTTGTTTTAATTTTCTAGTAAAGGCTACATAATATTTTGAAACCATATTCTGCTGTTGGTTGCCACATTCCAGGAATGTGTCATATACTGATCCAGTACTCTTAATTGCCCTGCTCTAACACCTTTAAGAAATTACTTTTGTCGCCTTGTAATGCTTATTGAGGAAACCACCTGTAAGGCTACAAATGCAGCTGCTCATGGCTTTGCAATTTATGAAGAGACTGAGAGAGACTCAAATCTTGTTTCTTACTTGACAGGGGAGGCAGATGCTGGCCATTCCCTGGTTACCTAATTTATTAGGCTGACTTAGCATGCTAAAGGATGCAACTAACAGCCCAATTTGCCAAGATGTAGCCATCCATTAACTCCTGCAAATTATATAATCCTTGACTTGATGCAACACCAAGTTTGGCCTCATTGCCCAGTGACTGTCATAGAATTAATTGGCGTTGGGGGTTCAGTTTTGCAGAAGCCTTACTAGGTTAATGTGCCTTGAATTAGCTATGACAACTGAATCCTCCAGCCTTTTAAAATTAATATAACTATGTAGTTGGGAGGTTTGAATTCACTGCAAATTGTTTTCTACTCAGAAGATTATATGTTAGGGTCACCAGAAAGGAAGAATCCATGATTCTGACTTCTGCATTTGCTTCTTCTCTGGCAGGAAAATTACTTATCGATGAAAAATTTCTTGGTCCTCTGTGAAGTGAGGACCTCATGTAATAGGGATTAACTACTTAATATCCTCTCCCCTACATCCAGGCAACTATGATTTAGGGAAGAGGATATTCCGTATCTTTGTAGACCTGAAGAATATTAGTCAGTATCATGAACTAACTAATTCCTATAGAGAGCATATTGTTAGGTTTTGCTTTGTTGCTGTTGTTTTAAAATCCACGATTATAATCTCTGCCTTTCACACCCAGTGTTTAGATGATTTACATTTAATTTAATAATCAACATGATCAGGTTTAAATCTACTATCTTGCTCTATGTTTTCTGTGTGTCCTGTCTTTTTTCCCTTTTTTGTTTTCCTGCCTGCTTTGGATTAATAGAGTATTTGTGTGTGTGATTTAATTTTATCTATATTATTGGCTTATCAGCTACATCTCTTTTTATTTATTATTTTTTAGCAGTTACTCAAACTTTATTGCACTCTAACTTTAAGTTATATATATCTATATATCTAACTTTAAGTTAAATATCTTTAAGTAATATTTATTTCACTTAAAAACCCTACAATAATGTACTTCCATTCTACTCCCACTTATAGTGCTTTGTGCTATTTTAGTCACATATTTTACTTCTACGTGTCATAAACCCCACAATACACCATTACTAATTTTGCTTTAAATAGCCAATTAACTTTTGAAGAGGTTAAAAATGAGAAAAATGTATCCACATAGTTATCATTTCAGGTTTTCTTATTTCCTTTTGTAGTTACTAATTTCCATCTGGTATTATTTTCTTTCTGCCTGAAAAACTTCTTTTAACATTTCTTGTAGTACAGATCTGCTCTCAGTGAATTATTTCAGCTTTTATATGGAAACGTATTTATTTTGCCTTCATTTTTGAAAGATGTTTTTGCTGGGTATAGGATTCTAGGTTGATAACTATTTTATTTTAGCCTATCTTTTAGCCTATCTTTCTGCATGCTAGTAAGTGTTTTCTGATATATAGATTTCCTGCTGTGTGACGACCCTCATCTCTGACCGCTGAACCCTAGCAAGATTCTCCAGGAACTGCATAGACACCAAATTTTAGTCAATCCCTCCACCTTGCCTCTAAGAGCCTTAAAATGTTTGCATAGAAGAAGGGAGGCTCCTTTGCCAGGATGGCCTATATGAGCCTGAAGAAGACATGATGCCTCTATTGAGATGACTCTTTCCATGCTTTTGCATGGTATAGTATTATTGGTATAGTTTTTGTAGTTTCTATGCCCAAATGAACAGTTCATTTCTACCTAGATCATTATTAGGATGCTATAGACTAAGCCAAAGTTGATGATGACGTGAATTACAACCATGAGGATTGGATTTACTTAGGTAAATAATGATAAAGAAGTGAGAGGACTTGGTTGTGGGGGTTAGGAGAGATATCATGGCAACTGTAACTGTGCCAATCCCAGTATCTATTTTCGTCTTCCTTTGTATACTAGAACCCTTATTTTTAGCTGGGCACTTTGCTGCCCAGTAAAATTACTGCATTTTCAAGTTATTTTTGTAGCTAGTTGTGGCCATATTGCTAAATTCAGACTAGTGAGATGAAAGTGGAAAATTATGTGCAGTTTCTAGAAAATGTCATGAAAAGGATTGAGCCCTCCTTCCTCTCTTTTCTACTGGCTGTTATGTGACACTATGGACTATCATACCCTAGACTATCTCTGGGCCTCTTTTTTGTGAGAATACAGCCAATTTCTACCTTGTTCTGGTTTTGTGTGTCTGTTTTTGTTCTTGTATGTGGCACGAAGAAAGGACGCTAGAAGCTGCCCAGGTTTTTATTTGTGGGTGACTGAGTGAGTCTTGATGCATTTGACAAAGTTATGGAATATAGAAGGAACAAACTGATTAGGGGCTTGTGGAATTGGATAGTCCTATAAAAGAGCCATATACTAACTAGGATGGATGTCTCTTCAATTAAATTTTTTTTTTCTTTAAATTATAAAAGCATTAAAGTGTATTTGAATATTTTTTCTTTTGTTTCCTCAGGTGTTGATATTGACCTCATACTTTAATTACTTTAGGAATTTGATGACTTAGTCTTACATCATGGTGGAGTTCTGTAGCACCAAGTCTCTCTCTGCTTCATTTTCTTGTCTATTAATGGAGGTACAAATCTTAGCAACATTCTTGAATTATAAAGAGATTGTTTTCGGGATCCTCAAACAATAAATTGAATTAAAATATGGAGGAATCTGTGACTTATTGGAACTATTTATGAAGTGCTATTTTCTCTTTGGATTAGGTCTATAGCCTCAAGAGTTAACTCTTAAAGAATGTTTATCATGCATTTTCAATTTTCTTGCCAAAATTATTATTGAGCACCCCGAGGGAAAATTTCATTCAATGTACATTTTTTGCTTTTATTTACTATCATAAAACTTGCAAATGCCAGTAATTTTGGAGTGTAGCTTTCACTGCGCTTTTTTTATTATTGAATCTATTCAAAGAATTTTTATGATGTAGGTATATAGCTATATTTTTGACATACATCCTAAAATTTCCCTTTTTATCCCTTTTCAAATATACAATTCAGTGGTGTTAACTAGATTCATGAAGTTGTGCCTCCATCACCGTGATCCATTAGCAGAACTTTTCCAGCACCCCAAACAGAAACTCCGTACCCATTAATCACTGTCTTCCCTTCCCCTCCCTCATCTGGCCCCTGGAACCTGTATTTTAGTTTCTGACTTTATGAATTTACGTATTCTGCTTATTTATTTAAGTGTGATCATGAAATATGTGATCTTTTTTTTGTCTGGCTTATTTCACTCAACATGATGTCTTCAAGGTTCATCCAGGCTGTAGTATGTATCCATCAGAACTTCATTCCTTTTTAGAGCTATATAATATTCCATCACATGTATATACCACATTTTCTTTGTCCATTTATCTGTTGATGGACACTGATGTTGCTTCCACCTTTTGGCAGTTGTGAATAATGCTGCTATGATCATTGGTGTGCAAATAGCTGTTTGAGTTCCTGCTTTCATTTCTTATGAGTATATACCTAGAAGTGGGTTTCCCAGGTTTTATGGTAATTCTATACTTAACTTTCTAAGGAATCACCAAACTTTTCCATAGTGGCTGCATCATTTTACAATCCCACCACCAATGTTCAAGTATTCATATTTTTTTTACATCCTCTTCAACTCTTGTTTTCCATTTTTTAAAAAATAGTAGCCATTCTAGTGGACGTGAAATGATATTTCATTATAGTTTTGATTTGCATTTCTCTGATGACTAATGAAGTTGAGGATCTTTTATGAACTTATTGGCCTCTTCTATGACTTCTTTGGAGAAATGTTTAGTCAGGTCTTTTGCCCATTTTTAAATTGTGTTGTTTTTCTTTTTGTTGTTAGATTGAAGGGTGGTTTCCAAATATTTTCTTCCGTTCTGTAGGTTCTCTTTTTAATTTCTTGATAAAGTCCTTATTTAAAAATAAAATTTTATTGAAGTATATCATTCATACATGAACATATATAAGCAATAAATGTAGAGTAAAATTTCTGAATTTACAAAACAAACATGCATATCATCATTACAAGGCTCCCATACAGCTCCCCACCACCAATACCTTGCATTGTTGTGAAACACTTGTTACAAACTATGAAAGAGCATCGTCAAAATATTACTACTAACTATAGCCCATACCTTACATTTGGTGTATTTTTCCCCCAACCCACCTGATTATTAATACCCTATATTAGTATTACATATTTGTTGTCGTTCATGAGAGAACGTTCTCATATTTGTTTTGTTAACCATAGTCCATCTTCCACCACTGGATTTCCTGTGTTGTATAGTCCCAAGCTTTGTACATTCCACTCAAAGTGTACACTCAGTTGCTTTCATTTTCATCACAGAGTTGTACTGTCATCACCTCAGTCAGTTTTAGAATATTTTCATTATTCCAAAAGGAAAATCCTATACCCCACTATTGTTGTCCCTTAGTATTGAAAAAATATCTTCTTGCCATTGTTGCAAAATATTACTGTTAAATTTAGTCCATAAGTGACATTAGCTGTAATTATCCCATGTATCACTATATTCATAGATCTTTGTGAAAGAAGACCATTCTTATATTTCTTATTTCTTATTAACCACAATCTTCATCCACCAGTGAAATCACTGTTATGCATTCCCTAGATTTTTTTTTTAACAAATAAATTTTATTGATACAGAGTAATAAACATAGAATTCATCCAAAGTGTACAATCAGTGGTACTTGGTTTAATCACATAGTTGTGCATTCATCGTGTCAATTATTATTAGAACATTTTCATTATTTCAATAATAATAACAAAAAACAGACAAATAAACAAAATTCTTTACCTCTCAGTCTCTCTGTTTCCTCTGCTATTTCTGGCTTTTCTTGCACATTTATTTATTTATTAAGTAGTTTTACTGAGATATATTCACATACCATATGATCTATCCACAGTGTATAATCAATGGCTTTTAGTATAATCACAATGTTGTGCATTCATCACTACAAAAAATTTTAGAACCATTTCATTGCTCCAAAAAGAATAACTCCACATCCCTTAGCATGCCTTCCCCAGCCCTACATAACTACTAATCTAATTTCATTTTTATAAATTGATTTATATTTATATTTTATATAAATGGAATCATACAATATGTTACAAAATTTATTTATTTCATAGTAGTGCAATCATACAGTATTTTTCCTTTTGCTTGCTTCACACTACATAATGTCCTCCAGGTTCATCCATGTTGTCATATGCTTGACAACTTCATTATAACTGCATAATATTCCATCGTGTGAATACACCACAGTATGTTTAGCCATTCATCAGTTGATGTACACCTGGGTTGTTTCCAACTTTTGGCAATTGTGAATAACACCGCTATGAACATCAGTGTGCAGATGTCTGTTCATGTCACTGCTCTCAGTTCTTCTAGGTAAATACCCAGTAGTGGTATTGTAGGGTCATGTGGCAGATCTATATTCAACTTCTTTAGGAACTGCCAAGCAGTCCTCCACAGTGGCTGTACCATTCTGCATTACCACCAACCATGAATAAGTGTTCCTATCTCTCTACAACCTTTCTAACACTTGTAGTTCTCTGTCTTTTTAATAGTGGCCATTCTGATAGATATGAAATGATATCTCATTGTAGTTTTGATTTGCATTTCCCTAAACGTTAGTGATGTTGAACATTTTTTCATGTATTTTTTTGCCATTTCTATTTCTTCTTTCAACAAATGTCTATTCAAGTCTTTTGCCCATTTTTTAATCGGGTCATTTGACTTTTTATTGTTGACTTGTAACATATCTTTATATATCCTGGATATTAAACCCTTATCGGACATGTGATTTCCAAATATTTTCTCCCATTGAGTCGGCTTCCTTTTCACCCTTTTGACTAAGTCCTGTGAGGTGCCTAAGTGTTTAATTTTCAGGAGGTCCCATTTATCTATTTTTTCTTTTGTTGAGTGTGCTTTGGGTGTAAGGTCCAAGAAACTGCTACCTACCACAAGGTCTTTAAGATGTTCCCCTACATTTTTTTCCAGTAGTTTTATGGTCCTGGCTTTTATATTTAGGTCTTTGATCCATTTTGAGTTGATTCTTATATAGGGAATGAGATAGTGGTCCCCTTTCATTCTTTTAGTTATGGATATCCAGTTTTCCCAGCACTATTTGTTAAAGGGGCTGTTTTGTCCCTTTAACGTGGACTCGATAGGTTTGTCAAAAGCCATTTGGCCGTAGAGGTGAGGGTTAATTTCTGTACTCTCAGTTCTATTCCACTGTTTTATGTATCTGTCTTTATGTCAATATCATGCTGTTTGTTTGTTTGTTTTAAGATTTATTTATTTATTCTCCCCCCATTGTTTTTGCGCTCCTGTCTGCTCTCTGTGTCCATTCGATGTATGTTCTTCTGTGTCTGCTTGTCTTCTCTTTAGGCAGTACCGGGAACCAATCCTGGGACCTTCCAGAGTGGGAGAGAGACGCTCAATCTCTTGCACCACTTCAGCTCCCTGGTCTGCTGCATCTCTTATTGTCTCTTCTCTGTGTCTCTTTTTGTTGTGTCATCTTGCTGCGCCAGCTCACCGCGCTGGCCAGCTCTCCTCTTGGGCCAGCTCTCCTTCACCAGGAGGCCTCAGGAAACAAACCCTGGACTTCCTGTATGGTACATGGGAGCCCAATCACTTGAGCCACATCCACTTCCCAATACTATGCTGTTTTGACCACTGTAGCTTAGTAATATGTTTCAAGGTAAAGCAGTGAAATTCCTCCCAGGTTGCTCTTCTTTTTTAAAATGCTTTTGGCTATTTGGGTGCACTTTCTCTTCCAAATGAATTTGATATCATGAACACTTGTATGCCAACAAAGTAGATATCCCAGATGAAATGCACAAATTCTGAGAAGCACACAAACTACCAACACTGACTCAAAAAAATAGATCTCAACAAACCAGTAACCAGTAAAGAGATTGAATGAGTACAGTCATACCTCAGAGTATTTCCTGTCCTCTGTCCTGGGAATACTGGGCTGTTCTCTTTGTTTTTATCCAAGCATACCTCAAAGATATTGTGAGGTTGCTTCCAGGCCACTTCAATAAAGCAAATATCACAATAGCGAGTCACGTGAGATTTTAAGCTTCCTAGTGCATATAAAAGTTATGTTTACACTATACTGTAGTCTACTAAGTATGCAATAGCATTATATCTAAAACACAATGTACATATGTTAATTTAAATATACATTTAATTTTCACTTGTAACTAAAGTGAGCATATGCTGTTGGAAAAATGGCACCTAAAGACTTGCTCGACACAGAGTTGGTTTCTGGAGGACTGTTTGTATGTGCATGCATGCCAACTACTAGGGCCTTGCCTTGGGTCTGTGTGGCCTTGGGTCCCCATGCCTCAGTGTGCTGCTGTGTATGGCTCTGTGGTCAGTGCCCAGAGCAGCAGGTACCGGGACTAGAGCTCTGTCCTTTTGTGTGTGGCGGGATCAGACTGGCAAGTCCACCCTTTTTTTTCCATTCAACCTTTGTGGAGTCTTTCTCCAGACTATCATCCTCCAGAACTCCAAGCAAGTTGAGTCTGTCCTTTTATTTAGCTATCTCTAAGGGGAAACTTTCCAGGGATGGTGCCATTTTGATCAGGATTTAGGTACGTTTTTCATTTATTTTCTCCCTCAGCACAAATATCATGGATTTGTGGTGGTAGTTTTAAGCTTGAGGCCAACAAAGAGGTACTTGAAAAACTTGTTTTCCTTATCTTCTTGTGAGGTAGTGATAAAAGCTCAGTGTCTCTTCTTATGCTTTTTAAAAAATTCATCTTTTCCAGATGCTGGCAACCAAGTTGGAATTTGAATGACTTGTGTAATCTTTTGTGGCAATTACTGTAAGTGGGAAAGGAAACTCTAGGCAAATTCTGAGCTAGAGGTGATGTAATGTATCGTGGGGAAGCAGTGGTTGGAATCAGGTAGCTTTGAGCAGGTAAGTTAATAGCAGAATATATTGCCAGAAAGAAACAAGCATGTATGAAAGAAGGAAAGAAAAGGAAACAATAAGACCATTGATAACAAAACATAGGAGGAAGTAGGGTTTGTTTGAGGCCCCTGTAGAAATCCTTTGAGGCCAAAGGCTCTAAAAGCTGAGAGTAATTCATTTTTTTCCTTTGATTTAATAGTTATTTAAAAATAATAACAACGCACAGGCTAGTGTCAACATGAAAACTCACTCATATTATATCAGTGTGGTTTTTTTAATACTTTTCCTCCAGAACTGTGTGTCTCATTGAAAACAAAGGCAGGCATACTTGGAACTGAATTGTCAGCCCTGCTGTAAAGATAAATATAGCACTTTTCAGGTAGTTAATTCATGAATAATCAATGAGCCAGCAAAGGACAAAAAGTGACATATGGTAGTCTGGTATGGTTTGAGTGCTTGTCACCTAACCCTCCCTTCCCTTTTCCCTTCTCTAATTTATCGAAAGAAACAAAGCCAGGCTCAGCTAGAACACAGTACCTTGGGGAAAATCTACTTAGGCAGTGTTAATAGGGCAGCTTATTCATGAAGTGTCTCATCTACTTTTGATTTCGTTGTTTTAATGTTTTAATAGTCCAGCCCACATTTTTGTGTAAATTGAAGTTTTGTTCAAAATGAAATTTGACTTGAATAAACAGAGTTAAACCTATAAAGCAGTTTTCCATTTTAAAAATTACTATTAAACCAATATTTTCAAATAAGTAATGCTTAACCAAGTATGCTACTTTTTCCAGAATGTTTCCCTATAAATAAACCACAAATGCATCAGAACTTTGTTTTGATGCTTTTACCTAGTATACAAACCAAAGTAGAGAGGAGGTAATCTGAATTTTTTCCTTTATATCAACCAAGCCTGCATTAAAAATGCTGATTTTGTTATCTTTAACAACCAGATTTAATGGAAATTCCTTGGTAACTCTGGGATTTTAAGAGCATGGTATTCTGAAGAACTGTTAATGGGAAGTATTTGTTCTCAACCCAAGTAATAACTGCCACTTTAAAACATCAACTTCTCTTGGTGGCTAAGGAACAGTGAGGTTTTTAGTCTGGTGAGACAGTCTGCCACATTTCATTTGCCTGGCTTTTCCCCAGGTCTCTGATTCAGGAAGATTTAACACTGGAGAATTTCTTCATAGCGTGATTCTCCAGCTCTGTCAATTCCACTCTAGTTTTTTCAATCCATTTGAAATTGACAGAGGAATTAATAGTATGCTTAGATTAAGTATATGTGAAATAGAGACTTAATATTTGTTTGGAATGGCTTTTCAGCCTCCCCCCTCCACCCCCAAAAGACATTCCTGAAAGTTGCTCTTAGACTTGTAGATTCCCATTTAAATATGAAAGATGTGTTGATGTATTTATTAATGTTACATCTTTTATATATCACCCCACTTTCCCCGGCCCTGCCATGGCTCCCTCGTCCATTTGCTCCTTGTTGTTTGTTTTTTCTTTAGGAGGCACTGAGAACCAAACTGGGACCTCACATGTGAGAGGCTGGCAATTAACTGCTTGAGCCACATCTGCTCCCCTTCATACTTATTGTAGTTTATGACTTTGACATTCCTCCATTGAGAGGAGTGGACTCTCTGCTCTCCTTTTGAATTTTCAAAGGTTCTTGACTTGCTTGTGACCAATAAAATGTGGCCAAAATGCCACATGCTGTCTGAGGCTAAGTCAGAAAAGGCAGTGCAGCTTCCAATTTGTTTCCTGGGACATTGCTTTTGGATCCCTTTGCTGCCTGTTGTATGACCTGCTATTCTGAAGGTGCCATACTGTGAAGAAAGCCCAGCCACATCGATGGGCTATGTGTAGATGCTAGGGTTGACAGTTCCAGTTGAGATTCTAGCAAACAGTAGTTTCAACTCTCATACATTTAACCGAAGGTTTCCCCAGATGACTCCAGCTCCTCACCCCCCAAAATCTGTAGGTAATTCTTCTCAGCTAAGGCCTCGGACGTTGTACAGCAGAGACAAGGAATCACCTCTGTGCCCTCCCCAAATTCCTGACCCATAGAATTCATGAGTATGAATTTACTTTTAAGCCATCACATTGAGCATAATTTGTTATGCAAAAATTTTATCTGGAACAAAAACCTTAGCAAATTACTTGACTTTTATGTTCTTTAATTTTCTAATAGATCTATGTTATTAATCACGCCACTCTTAGAGAAATGAGTTAATATATGTAGAGCACTAGAACAGTACATGGTGCATAGTTAAAATTCACTAAATGTTAGCTATTACTTTTTATGACTAAGGGAAATTCAGTAGACTACTAAATGTTTTTTGGGTGCATAGTAATGTTAGAATAGTGAATTCAGCTTGCCTTGATTAATGAAATGTTCATCATGACGTGTAAAAAGAGGGGAAGAATCCACAATTATACAGCTTTCGTTAATTTGAAGTCTTTTCTTTATTTGTGGGGGAGAGATTTTGGTCATTGTTTTCAAGGATATAAGCTAGAATGGTTAGATATGTTCTCAAAATTTCCCTTATTTGCCTGTATGATGCCATCACTGATGAATTAAGCTAAATGCTTTTGAAACTGTTTATATCATTGCTCTGATATAACAAATTCTATATATTTACTAAGTAGAGTGGTTAGAGTAGAAGTTTGCAAAATTATCCTAAAATGATCACTTTGAAGGGATGTGGAGAAGGAATCAGTACATCATGGTGTATAAAATCATTATAGGTTTTAACATTTCAAAAATAATTGTAATGTCTTGGCCTTCATCTTTCTGTTGTGAAAGAGTTCTAATTATTTTACTCTTATGCTATTTGCATATAGGTAGGGAATACCTGCCACCATGACCATTTTAGTTGACTACCTGTTTAAACATGGTGTATTAGTTTCCTGACTGCTGAAATAAATACCATATAATGGGAAGTAATTGGCTCGTGGTTTTGATGCGAGGAAGTTCAGAATGGAGGTAGCAGCAAGGCCTTGCTTTCTCCCCAAAGACTGTGGTGTTCTGGGACTGGTTGCCAGTGTCCCTTCATCCTTGGCTTTTCTGGCACATGGCAATGCACACGGTGGTGTCTTCTCTTTTCTTCCGCATGTTCTTTGACTCCCAGCTTCTTCCCAATGCTTTTTTTTCTCTATGTCATGATTTCCTTCTGCTTATAAAGAACTCTAATAATCCACATTAAAGCCCAACCTGAATCAGCTGGGCCACACCGTAACTGAAGTATCATATTCAAGAGATCCTATTTACAATGGGTCTACATCCACCAGAATGTGGACCAAGATCAAGAATACGCCCAAACTAGGGTACAAATTCAATCCACCACTTGTGGTAATTAAAATATTTCATTCTCTTTGTTTTAAAAACTGTTCTTGGGGAAGCGGGTGTGGCTCAATTGATAGAGCTCCCATTTACCATGTGGGAGGCCCCGGGTTCGCTTCCCGGGCTGATGCAGCAAGACCTCACAGCAAGGGGGAGATAAGCAGACACAGAAAAAGACACACAGCAAATGGACACAGCTAAACACAAGCAGCAAGGGGGGGATAAATAAATAAATAAATAAATAAATAAATCATAGAGAGAGAAAAAAAAAACTGTTCTTATTTTAAAAGAGCAAAACAGAACAACAACAAAAAAACACTTTAGCCATGTGTGATGTGTCTTCTTCCAGCTTCCCATTAAAATACTCATGTAGTCCCATAACAGCCCTAAAGCTTAAAGTGGCACCCAACCATTTCTTAGTTTTAGACGCATTTCCACTAACTAACTATTTTGAAGTTGGGATGGACTTAGAAAGCTTTGGTATTCTATGCTTTAACTTCTAAAACGAGAAAGAAATTAGGAGGGAAGTAGTAGGAAGAGGCTTTGATCAATTTCCGTTGTTCTCACATATTTTTGAGACACAGGTTCCTATGAATGACTCTTAGAATCCTGTGTTTCCTTCATATTATGTATTTCATGACATATCACAGGCCTATTAACCTTACCAGAGATTTCTCTATCTGCCCCCACTTCCAACTTTGCCAAAACCAACTCCAATACCACCATTCTTTGTGCATCCATTCCGAGACTGAAATTTTCAATGTGCAGAGTGGAAGCAGTTGAAAAGAAACTGTTAAGATATTGCATTCCAGGAATGTGGTGCATCAGGGAGAGGTGGAATTAAGAAGAATCCTGGGGAGCGCATGTGGCTCAATTGGTTGAGCACCTGCTTCCCACATGGGATGTCCGAATTGGGTCCCCGTGCCTCCTAAAAACAAAAAAATACAACTACCAAACAAACAAAAACGAAAAAACCAACTCAGGGGAGCCGATGTAGCTCAGTGGTTGAGTGCCGGCTTCCTACACACATATGAGGTCCTGGGTTCAATCCCTGGCTCCTGAGAGCAGTGTGCTCTTAGTGTTTCAGATAATCATTATTTTCTCTGTTAAAAGGAAAAAAAACAAACTACAGAATGTTTCTGATAATATATGTTGTAGTCTGCCAGGCTGCCAAAAGAAATATACCAAAAATGGGTTGGCTTTACAGTGGGGATTTATTGGCTTGAAAGACAGTTCTGAGGCCATGAAAATGTCCATATCAAAGCATCATCAAGACAGTACCTCCTTCCTGAAGACTGGCTGCTGGTGCTGCTAGACTCCTCTGCCACATGGCAAGGCTATGTCTTCTAGTCTCTCCCTTCTTTTCCAGGTTTCATTGCTTCCAACTTCTTGCTTCCATGGTCTGCATCTCTCACTCTGTCTCTCTCTGTACTCCTCCTGTTTATCCCAGTAAAAGGATTAAGATATACCCTGGGCCACGCCTTAACTGAAGTAACCTAATTAAAAGTCCCTACTTACAATAGGTTTAGCTTTAAAAGAACATACTTTTCTGGGGTCCATACAGTTTCAAATCATCACAATATAGGCGAAATTCTCCTCATAATATGAGAAAAAGGAGTAATAGAAGATCCCAAATCAGGCCAGCACAGTTATACTCCCACTATATACTATAAATTCAGCCATGGCCTGTGTGCATCAGCCTGTACACATAAAACCTCATAAAATGTAAGAGAATTATCACCATCCAACTTAATAGATATAAGAATTAAGGGCAATCTACATATACTGCCATTTTAAAAATTGTACATTTTCTTTTTGCAAAGATAATTTTCCTTGAGCCTATGAAAGAAATCTATAGCATAAGAGAAGATAAGGGAGAAAGGCATAAATAATTCTGAATATGGTTTATTATGGTATACCAAAGATAATTTTGAAAAATGTCAGATGGTATTCTCTGTAACAGAAAAAAATATGACTTCAAAGTCTGGACTAGAAAGTCATAAGAAAAAAAAGTCAGGATGAAATTTTTAAAAGCTGGAATGAAGACCAAAACAAAAGAAAAAAACTGAAAATGCAGTGACAGAATAACAATTTGCAATGGCAGAATGGATCCTGCAGAGCAACAGAATCAATCCTATATAGATTATTTATTTGAGATATTCCAAATTGAGGAGAAAATGTTGAGAGGTGGAAGTCATAACGGTGAAATGATGACGATGATGAGGGTGAAGATGACATATACTAAGGACAGAGGGAGGAGAAACTATTGATGAATAATTAATAAGGTGTCTCTAAAGGAGTAATCAGAATAAATGAAACAGAAGCGAAAAATAAAAGCAGAAGGAAACTTGCTTTAGCTGAAAATGTTCTCTGTAGGTCCAAATTGTAAGCTTCATTGTGTTCTAGGAAAAATTAATGAAAATAGATCCCCATCTAACTGAATTCTGGTAGCATTTATAATTTTTAAAGATAAGGAAATTTTGATATTTTCTTATCAAAATAGTGACATTTTTAAAAATAAACAGATTATTCTAAAGGCACAGAAGTCAGTCATTCTCCACTGCAATTTTATTTATCCTGCAAGGGATTCATTGAACTTCTTTAAACTATGTTTTTGTGGCTTCATTAGTTCTGGAATAATATCAGCCAATATCTCATCAATTGTTGCTTTACCTATGCCATTTTCTCTTTCCTCACCTTCTGCAATTCCAACTAAATATATGTTGGACCTTCTCACATGTCTTTACATATCAAACCCTCTCTTCTTTATTTGCCATCTTTTTGTCTCCCTATCCTGAGTTCTTTATGGTTCCTTCCAGTGGTGTGCTAATAAATTAGCTCTCTGGGGGCAAAATAGCCCTCATTTGTAGTATTTATTGGTTTCCATAGTGTACATATTCCCACCAAGGGAAGTTTCAAGCTACCAACATGACTTCACTGACACAGAATTAGGAAGAGATGTGTGTAATGAGTTCTTACAAGCTCATGCAAGCCAACTCTAGCATACCCCAGACTTTTCTAGTCTTCCCGTTTATTAAATATCTCTTCAGCTGTGTCTAGTCTGCTGTGGATCCTCTTCATTCGGTTCTTAATTTGGGTTATTATATTTTATCTTTACTTCTAAAGTTTTTATTTTTTTTCTTTTTCAAATCTGTTAGGTCATTACTTATAGTTTTCAGTTCTCTGCTAAAAATTTCAGGCTTGTCTTTTATTTGTTCTGTCACAGTGAATACAGTTGTTTTGTAGTCTGCATCTGAAAATTCCAAGTTCAAGGTCTGAGATAAGCAGTTTGATCCTAGGCTGTAATCCACTTCAGGTCATTCTCACTCTGAGGATGTAGCCCTTTGGGATGCCAGTTTATTGTGATGAAGATCTCAGGTTAGATGTCCCTCATTATGGCTTTTGGTCACTCTGAGAGTCAGTCAAAACAAAGGTTCTTACTTTCCAAGATTAGCAAACACCATTTAGGGCAAAAGTTGCTTCAGAGCTTGCTTTCCATGCTGTTTTCCTTCTCCTTTCCCTTTTGATTTGGTAATTTCTTAGTCTTGTCTTGTCTTTCAGTGCTTTTGAAAAGATGTTTTAAAAGACTTTATGCCCTTAGTTTCCTTTTTTCCCTTTCCCTGTTCTAGCCCTGTTCTTGCCCTGTTTTGCCCTTTCTCTCCCTGCCCAGATTAGCACACGAGGAGACATGGGGATTTATAATCTGTAATGGGGCTTGTAGTCTGTAAATCAGCTCTCTTTTCCTCTTTTCAGCCCTTTTCCTCTCTCTACCTAGGACCCATGATCTGTTATTTTCTCCCATTTCTCTTCTCTCATTTTCTTAATAAACTACTGGCCTAACTGAAAACAAACAAACAACAACAACAACAACAAAATAACTTTATAAAGCTTAAGTTCTTTTCAATAGGCGG
This sequence comes from Cabassous unicinctus, assembly GCA_029593785.1. Lineage (NCBI taxonomy): Eukaryota > Metazoa > Chordata > Mammalia > Cingulata > Chlamyphoridae > Cabassous > Cabassous unicinctus. Next base: position 7,000 of record JAQZBX010027699.1, on the reverse strand, counting down.
GTTGATCTGCAAAATGTTGGTCACCATTACTGGTAATAAGAAACTTCATTAATGTTTTAAATCAACTTGGTGAGAGAACAAGCGATGCCCTAATCCTATAAAACATGTGGAGAGAAATAATCCCTAGGTGATTGCTTATTCTTAGCTTTTAAATACCTTGGGGTGGCATTTTTCATGGGAGAAAGGTACAGCTCATCAACAAATGTTTTCTTGTATAACCAAATAATTCAGTAGTCTAAATTTCATCTTTTTAGGTTATAAATCTTACTAAGTATTAAATTATTAGTAAGTGAGACAGAGTTTTCTTCCCAAAAATATGGAAATCATTAAAGCATTTCCATCTCATTTTAATGATCATGTTTTTCCCCCAGTAGTGAGTCAGGCTTAAGCCCAAATTAAATATGGCCCATATTTAAATCATGTTTAATTGGATAGGTCTCCACCTAAATGGGGCAACCTTCCCCATTTCTTAAATCTCAGAAACAAAGTAGGTTTTAATAGTTCTGTCTTCAAGTGTTTCATTTTATTTCTCCCAGAAAATTTGTCTTTGACTACTCATTACCATTTTATTCATGCATGGGCAAGGACCCCTGGAAGTGAGAACTAGAAGCAGTTGGCCCTGATGTGTAGTAATTTTTAGGAATCTATTCAGTGTCTCTCAAAATTAAAGGAAGCAGCAAAGCAGAGCTTTAATTATTTCATTCAAACAGTAGAAGTGAGCCACTGATTACAAATCTGGCTTTACTTGAATTCAATATAGGATTCCTTGATAAAATGTTTCATGTAAATCTTCCTGAATTATGTAGCAGTAGCAAGCACTTTTTCTCCCTCAAAGTGTAATCTGATTTTTTCTCTTTGTGACATTATCCCTCTATAATTTAAAGTAGTGAGTGGTGTTTTGTAAGAAATTTGTCATCTAAGAATTGAAGAATTAAAGTTTGCAGTTGCTTTACTTTTACAATATAAATTAGAGTGGCTCTATAGTTAATCTTGTAATACTTTTTGACTTCCTTCCTTGAACAGGGGAGAAAAAGTGAATGTACTGGTAACTATATTTAGCTTGTACTTATTTATTCTATAAGCTGACAGGATCTCTGTACATCTAAATGTCATTTATCATGTGTGTTGGGTCAGAAAAAAACGAGTACTACTCCTTTGTTGGGGGTGTCTAAGAAAAACTCAAAGTGTAATATCTGTTGAAAAATAATCTTGGATGATGACCTTTAACCTTTAAAATTACCTTCATCCAAGCAACTCTGTCAGTTTCTCAGCAGTTTAGAAAACACCGAATAGTCACGCCATGGTTCAATTGTGGAAAACACAGGCTTGATTGGAACTGGGGTGGTCATGAGAAGTCCACCCTTAAAAGTCCTGAAGATAAGCCCTGTTACTGAGTTGTGCATATTTACTCCTTCTGTGACTAACTCAATATAGTCTATTCAACAAGGAAATTTTGTCCTTGACTCAGGTCCCTTTGTTACAAATCACACCCTCCAACTTTAGGATTACATCAGGCTGAAATTATGGGCAAGGCATGTTGCTATGTTCATTCTTTTGTGACGCAAGGAGTGGTTTTATCAAACTGCCCACAGTAGTATCACCAGGAGTTTTTTATGTTTAGGGTAATTTCCCCAACTCTCCCTTAAAACTGTGGAGCTTATAGAAAGCCCTTTTTGCTTTTGGAGCAAGCAAGAAAAAAAGTCTTTGTTATGTATGTATGTGTGAAATGTTTTCCAAACTTGCCAATCATTGTGTTATATTGAATATAAGGACAGTAACACACGGTTTTTAATTGCAGATAAAGTCTTTTTGGGAAGATAAAACACATGAAACAGAAGAAAAGTTTTATTCAGGAAAATTTTAGGAATAGTTTTGGTTTTTATCAAAGACCATCTTAGTCATTGTTACCTGTTAAAGATTTATAATCTATAAAACAGAAGTGTTAGAGCTGTTGGATGGGGGAAGAGGAAGACATATTTTGAAAAATTCTCTTTATGAAGCCATTATCACATCCCTTCTTTATTTTGGACAACACTGATAGTCACTGGGGTTACAAAGATTAATAAAACCTAATTATGCCCTCAAGATACTTACAAGATAGGAGAATAAGAGCTACTCACAACCTTCTTCCCCTTTACAGATTAGAAATTGCTTTTATGGTTTTATCTCCATTTTTCTTCAAACCAGTATTGTTTAATCTTTATAGCTGAGGTAATAAAGGCCCAGAGACTCAGTGAAAAAAGGCATGAGTACTCTTCCCCACTTCTTTGTGCCTGCAATGTCTTTGTGAAATGCCACCTAAATGAGGTGTTAGATGAGCTATGGGTAGCACAAGGGACTGTGCGGGCCCTTCAGAATAAATCCTATTTTGGTCTTCACTGTTCTAGGATAAAATAGTTAAATCTAGTACTATTATAGTTTGGAAAAAATGGGGTATTTGAATTTCTTATTTATTTTGACAAATAAAAGTGCAAATATGTGTCAGACATTGTACTCATTGGCAGGTCTACTTGGTTCTGCAGTCACCTTTTATCATTTAATGCTTGCTTAATGCAGAAGATTCAGAAATACAGATAAATGTGAAGATCCAGAAGTAGTCATTGTGAACAGTTTGATCTTACTCCTTACATTCTTTTTTATCTTTAAAAATATAAGTCCCATGGCATTGAGATATACGTGGTTGAATCCTACCATACTTTTAAGTTCTTTCCCCATATAATGAAATGGTTAACATTTCTTGAGCAGTGTGCTAATACATAATTTTTCATATTTTCAAAATGTGTTATTTAATATATACAAAAAGATCTATATATCACATATGTAAACAATGAAGCCTCAGTACTAAAATGGATTTCTGTGAACCCATCAGCCAATATAAGGAAGAACTAGAAGATTTCCAGTATTAACCTTTCCATCCCACCCTCTAACCTCCTCATCAGAAACACTGCTATCCTCAATTTTGTTTATTATTCCTTTGCCTTTTAAAAAGTAGTTTCAAAAATCGCACACTTAGTAATTTCCTCTAAGCAATATATAGTTTAGTTTTGCGTGTTTTTGAGGTTTTATAAAAATATCACATATTCTTGCTTTTTTTTTTTTTTTAAACTCCTGTTATGTTTTTACCTGTTATTGCCATGGTATTCTAGATGGCATTTGATGGTTGTTCATTCATTTTCATTGACATCTAATATTCCTTTGTATAAATACACCACCATATATTTATTTAGTTTTCTGTCAGTGGGCATTAGAATTTTTTCCAGTTTTTTGCTGTTTTGAACAATGCCACTATGAACAATCTTAAACATTTCCTGCTGCACAAGTACATTAACTCCTCTAGGGTATATATCTTGATGTAGAATTATTGGGTTGTAGAATATGCAAATGCTGAATTTAAAAGATATTTCAAATTGTTGTTCAAAGTGGTTATGCTGATTTACATTCCTCTCAGCAGGAATCCTTGCCAACTTTTGGCATTGTCATATTTCTTAATTTTTGTCAATCTAAGGGGTATGCAGTGCTATTCTATGGTCTTAATGTACATTTCCCTGATTAGTAATGAGATTGAATAGTTTTTCAAATGTTTATTACTATTTGTCTTCTGTGAATGCCTGCTTATGTTTCTTGCTCATTTGTCCTATTGTGTTATTTGTTCTTGCTTATTGGTTTATGAGAGTTATTTATATATTCTGGATACTATTCTTTGGGTGATTATGGGTGTAAGAGTTGTTTTCTCCCAGTCTCTGCCTTATCTATTCATTTTATGTTCTCTTTTGATGATCAGAAGTCTTTAATTTAGTTAAATTCATCAGCCTTCTCCTTCATGATTATTTATTTTATATTATCTTCTTTAAGAAATTTCTTTCTCAAAGTTTGAAAGTCTGCCGTATATATTTTAAGTATTTAATCTAGGCAGAGTTGATTTTTGTATATGATAGGAGGTAGAACCCAATTTCCCTATTATCCTATTCAACACCATTTAAAAAAATTGTCTCCTTTTTACCTGGTAATTTGAAGTGCTCTCTCTGTTATTTATCAAGATTAATGTGTTCATGGATCTGATTCTATTCTATCTAATATGCTCCACCAGTCAATTTGTCTTTCCCTGCACCAACACCAAATTGTTTTTATTATCGTAGACTGATTTATAATTAAGTTTGATATCTAGCAGGCTAAGTTTTCTCAGTAGTGTTGAGTATTCTAGATCTTCCATTTAAATTTTATTTTATTTATTTATTTTTTCTTTTATCTTTCTTTCTTTTGGATCTTCCATTTAAATTTTAAATTTTCTTGACAAGTTCAGTGAAAATCCTTACTGAGATTTTTCTTTTTGTAGTAAAATACACATAACATAAAATTTACCATTTTAATGATTTTAAACTGTACAATTCAATGGCATTAAGTACAATGTTGTGAAACCATTTACCACCATCTAATTCTAGAACATTTTTGTCACCCCAGAACAAAAGCCCATACACATTAAGGAGTCATTTCCTATTCTATCCTTCTGCCAGCCCCTGGCAACCACTAATCTGCTTTCTTTCTCTATGAATTTGTCTATTCTGGATATTTCATGTGAATGAGTTCATATAAAATATGGCCTTTTGTGTCTGGCTTCTTTCACTGAGCACAATGTTTTCAAGGTTCATCCATGTTGTAGCGTGTATCAGTATGTCATTCCTTTTCATGCCTAAATAGTCTGCCATTATATCGCTATACCACGTTTGTTTATTCACTCATCAGTTGATGGACATTGGGCTGTTTCCAAGTTTTGGCTATTGTGAATAGACCTCAATGAATATTTCTCTACAAGTTTTTGTTTGAACACCTGTTTCCAGTTCTTTGGGGTATATACCTAGGAGTGCAATTGCTAGGTCATATGGTAATTATGTTTAGCATTTACAGTTGCTTCCCACTGTGACTGGGAGGGACAGAGGAGCCAAATTATTTACACAACAGATACACCATTTTGCATTCCAACAGCAGTATAAATATAAAGGGTTCCAATTTTTCCACATCCTAACCAACACTTTTTTTCCCCATTTTTAAAAATTATAGCATTCAAGTCAGTGTGAAGTAGAATTTTATTATGTTTTTGATTCACATTTCCCTAGTAGCTAATAATGTTGATCATCTTTTCATGTGCTTATAGGCCATTGGTATCTCTCCTTTGGAGAAATGTCTGTTAAGATCTTTTGCCCATTTTTTATTTGACTTTTTATTGTTGAGCTGTAAGAATTCTTTATATATTCTGGATACAAGTTTCTTATCAAATACATGATTTGCAGATATTTCCCCCATTCTGTGAGTTGTTTTTACTTTCTCCATGCTACCTTTTGCAGTACAAGTATGTCTTGTTTTGATGAAGTAAAATTTATCTGTTTTTTCTTTTGTCGTTTATGGTTTTGATGTTGTATCTAAGAAACCTTTGCCTAATCCAAGGTCATGAAGATTTATGTTTTCTTCTAATAGTTTTATAGCTTTAGCTCTGACATTTAGGTAGTTGATCCATTTTGAGTTAGTTTTTGTGTATGGTGTCAGAAAGGGATCCAACGTGGAGGTTGCATGTGGCTATCCAGTTGCTCCAGCACCATTTGTTGAAAAGACTATTCTTTTATTGTCTTGGTACTTGTCTTAGTTTACTGGGGCTGCCATAACAAAGTACCACAAACTGGATAGCTTAAAACAACAGCAATTTATTGTCTCACAGTTTTGGAGGCTATAAGTCTGAAGTCATGTTGTCAAATCCACACTCCTTTTGAAGTCTAGAGGCTTCTGCCTGTGGCTTGCTAACAGTCCATGGCATAATTCAATCTCTGCCTCCATCACATGGGTGTCTTCTTTCTCTCTCCTCTGAATGTATTCAAATTTCTTCTCCTTGTAAGGCCACCAATCATATTGGATTAGGGCCCACTGTAATCCAGTTTGGCCTCATCCTAACTAAAAATATCTTCAAAGATCATGTTTCCAAATATGATGGCATCATAAGACCAAGGGTTAAGACTTAATTTTTTTTTTTTTTTACTTCGACATTGTAACATTTTTTTTCTCTTTCCTTCCTTCTTTCTTTCTTTCTTTCAAGTTGTAAGTTTACAGAAAAATCAGGCAGAAAGGACTGAGTTCCTATGTATATTCCTATTATTAACCCTGCATTAGTGTGGCACATTTTTTACATTTGATAAAAGAATATTATTATTGTAATTATACTGTACATAGTTTATCAACACTGTGCTATACTGTTAATTAATGAGTTGAAAGACAATATGACTAAGAGATAAAGGACATCAAGAAGACACAGAGTGAGCACAAAGAATTTGAAAACCTGAATAGGAAAATAATAGGGCTTATGGGAATGAAAGATACAATAGTTGAGATAAAAAACACATTAGAGGCATACAACAGCAAACTTGAAATGATAGAAGAAAGAATAAGTGATACAGAAGACAGAACAGCTGAAATTGAAGAGAGAAGAACAGAGAGAAAAGAATGGGAAAAATTGAGCAGGGGCTCAGGGAGGTGAATAATAACACAAAGCACAACAACATACGTGTCATGGGAGTTCCAGAAAGAGAGGAGAAGGGAAAAGGGTTCGAAAGAGTATTTGAGGAAATAATGGCTGAAAATTTACCAACTCTCATGAAAGAAATGAATTACATGTCAAAGTAGCACAGCGTACCCCAATCAGAATAAATCCAAAGAGACACATACCAAGATACATACTACTCAGAATGTCAAATGTCAAAAATAAAGAGGAAATTCTAAGAGCAGCAAGGAAGAAGCAAACCATCATGTACAAGGATGCCCGGTGTAACCGTTGGGGAATTTGATGTAATTATGAATTCCAAAAATATAATTGGATCATGCCTGTAATCTGATCTGTTAATCTGGGCATGATTGAATTATGATTAGGGCATTGACTGGGCCATGTCAGTCAGTAGGGCATTGAGCCCCACCCCCTGGTGGGTGGGGAATTGAATATAAAAGGCAAGGCAAAGAACAGAGT
>JAQZBX010027698.1:0-28420 GCA_029593785.1 Cabassous unicinctus | reverse complement strand
AGATTCTGAGGTGGACATTATCATGCAGGAGATTTAATAGGGAATTTTCCTGGAATCAACGCCTGTGGGAGAAAAAGAAGAAAGCAGATTTGGCCAGGAAGAGAAGTGGCAAAGTCAAGCTGCAATGCAGTCTCAGAAGAAGCCTCAGCTGAGCAGCAGATTGGCTAACCTGTCAGAGCTATTCTGAGTGGAAGGGGATGAGAGAAGGAGAGTGACAGGTAAGAGAAGAGTGGGGGGACAGGGGTAGAGGAGGAGGAGAAGATGGGGAGGGATAGCGGGAAGAGGAGAGGCAGGGCCTTTACACGCCCTTGTTGAAGCAGACTGCCCCTGAAGGGGGAGTGTCCTTGGTAAGGTGACTCTCACCCCCACTTAGAGGCACGTCTTGGAGCAACTTTCCCAACAGGTGGGTAATCCGTCCTTTATTCCTGAAGGCACATTTGGGCACTATTTCACAGTGTCCACCACAATTTTAAAATAACAAATTTGTCTTGTAAGAGAGTCTGTATAATGGACACTGTTCATTGCTTAGTCAAGATCCAACTTCTCACATCTTAATTTATTTGAAGCAATGATGTACCCAGCCCAAGTGAGGTAACAGAAGTTTCTAAACCAATCATGACAGTTCTGTTCCCTGCTTTCCTAGAGCCTCCCCCTGCCCTTCCACCCTTTGTAGCAGTTAGTAGTGGCCCTGTGGCCTGATTCTAGACAAAAGGACCCAAGGAAATGTCTGCTACAGGGATTCAGAAACATTTTCTTTTTCCTTCTTGAAAGGGGTAGATGAAGCTGTCATCTGCTTACTTCTTCCTCATTCCTTCTTCCTCTTTCTTGAACCCAGCTGTTGTACTTGTAGCTGGAACAGCCATCTTGAAACCAATAGGAAAATGTCAAGAGAATGTCAAGAGTTTGTTTTGACATTGCTAACCCACTGAATAAAACCATAAACCTAGCTCGGGTTTCTTGCTTTTTAAGGAAAATAATCCCTAACTGTTTTAGTAATTAAAATGGCCACCAGGCACAATCCATACTGATCCAAGAATTATAAAATGGTATGATGAATCTATTGAGGAGCTTGTTAAAATTGATTGTTTATATGTGCAGCATATATATGTATGAATGAATGTGTATGAGCATATGTTTAACAAATATGTATACTTTCAATAAGTTTGACAAACACTAAATACTATACCCTCTCCTTAGGGTTTCATACAGCATGTTAGCTTTAATGATGTTAGTGATTAGCGCTGAAATGTGTGCTCTAAATAAACCTATTTAAACAAGATTAATGCTCTTAAAAATATGCTTCTGACACATAATTGACAAAAAAGAAAATACTTATTAAATTCTACCTAATATGGAATGAAGTGGGAAACATTTATCTTGTGTTCTACCTGATGGTTCATTAAGTTGATTCCTATTTCTGTGATTGTTTTCTGAAGCAGTGTTCCTAGGAGCATACAGGTTAAGTTGAATTAAGCAAAAGCAGTAAAGCTACTTTTTTCTTATGCTTGTGTCTAGGTGACTTAAGCAAGCAATCCAGCTCTGAGATATTTACATGTTGAGCTGTGTTTTAGGATGTGGTAAAACCTCAACAGAGAAACATGGGTAGTAGCACATTGCAGCATTGTTTGCTAGTCACAAATAGCATCCTGTACCTCTCTACACCAGTCATTTTATCTTCCTGCTATCAGTCTCCTTTTACTGTTGTGCCAGTTTGCTTATTGACAGTGCAGAAACAGAGACACAAGGTGGAGGCATGCAGATTCCTATGCGGAAGAAGGGGAGCTTCCGTTTTGACACAGGGAGTGATGATTGTGACCACTGAGTTGCATTTGATCATGTATCTTCACAGTCGGGCGTCTAGATATGCTTGCTGAGAAGGGCTTTGGTGCACTCCCTCCCAAGTCATTCTCGTGTGAATGCTTGGATACTAGGGTTGCTTTTCTTTTACCTGCTTCTTCAAAAATTGTTCATTGTTACTCGTAGTTATTTACTCAGCCATTCTTCTTTTGAAGGATGAGATTTCTTTCTGTTTGACACAGGATGTCTCACAGACATGTCAAACTAAAACTTTCTGAAACTGAACTTTTTATTCCTTCTCCATCTTCCACATTTTGGTAAAAGTACCATCATCATCCAGATGTTCATGCCAGAAACTTAGGCTTCATCCTTGATGCCTTGGTATGACTCTCACCCCACATACAACCCATCTCCCTGTCCTTGTTGTAACCCAGGAGATCGACCATACTCAGACTTTAAGACTTTAGTTACTTTAATTGAGCTAAGCCCGCGGGCGTCTGCAGCACACCTCACGCAGGAGGGAACTGCAGCCCCGAGGTTCTAAAATGGCTCCCTTTTATAGGGGGGTCGCCGACGCAGTTTGCAAGCAAACAGGGTGTACAGAAGCGGATCTTGGCGGTTAGCTAGTGTCTGCACAACTTCAAGGTTCTGATAACTTGGGACACAGCTGCAAGGTTGAGATGTTTTTGCAAGGTCTCTCAAGGGAGGGGAGGTTATGTGCTTCCCAGATAGGACACTCAGGGAACAATAGAAAGTTTTCTTCTCTAAGTTATTTTGGGTAGGCTAATTTGGAGCTAGAGTACAACATCCTGACTTCAAAAATATAATAATTCATTCACACCATCTCTCTGACACCCTTCCAGGCCAAACTTCATCGCCTCTTGCCTAGACCACTGCAAATAGCCTGCCTACTTCCACATTTGTGGGCTTTATGATCCATTCCCTACATAACATCCAGAATAATATTTCAAAAATTAAATGAGATCAAGTCACTCCCTTGCCTAATAGGAGCTCTCAATTGCCTTACATTACACTAAAAATAAAATGCCAGCTCCTTACTATGCCCAGAGGCCTGCACAGTTATTTCAACATGAAACACTTTCTCATTTGCTCAGTACTCTAGAGGAGTGGTTGGTAAACTACAGCCTGTGGGTTAAATCCACCTGCCACTTGTTTTTGCTCATAAGGTTTTGTTGTAACACAACCACATTCATCCATTTAAATATTGTATATGGCAGCTTTTATGCTACCACAGCAGAGTTGTATACTTGCTGAGAACACATTGCCAACAACATCTAAAAGATTTTCTTTCTAAACTTTTAGAGAAAAAGGTGCCAACTCCTGTGCTAGAGCCACACCAGCTTCCTTTCCCCTTCTTGAACAAGATAAACTTTTCGTTGCTCTGGGCTTTGTACTTGCTGTCCCCTCTACTTGAAACTCTTTCATCTGTTTCTTTACAAAAACTTCCTCCATCGTTTTCTCAAGGACTCGCCTCAAACTCAAATACTCAGAAAGGCCTTCCTTTATAACTCTAACTAAAGTAGGGCACCTTTCTCCCCAGGTACACTCAATTGCACTCAATGTTTCCTGTACAGAACATCAAAATACCAATTGTCTTGCTTATATCTTTGTTTATTATATACCTTCTTCCATAAAAATATAAGCTCCAGAAAGTCAGGCACCTTGTCTACTTTCTTCAGCACAGCTTTCCCAGTAACTAGAAAACACCTGCACATAGTAATTGCTCAGCAAATATTTGTTGACTTACTGAAGAGCAATTGTAGCTGACATTCCTCAATGACATTCTATCATTTAGCTTCAAATCCAGTGTAAATTTCCCACAAAAAATGCAGGGTTGTCTCTTCAAAATACGCTAGAATGCATGAGAGGATAACAACATTCAATGACTGTGGCACCTAGAGGTAGTCAAGTTGTTCTTTGTATTCACTCATTCATGCATTTATTCATTCAAAAATATGTATACAACCTTTCTCTGGAAGGTATGAGTCAGGATATGGTGTAATAGCCTTGTCCATTTGCCAGAAGCATGACTATCATTGTCTTAATGTGATTTTGAAATTTCAAAAATCAAATGGATACCTGTAAATTTTCCCCAACCCACTCTCTTACTTACCCAAAGACTCAGTCAGAACCGTGCAGTTAAGTCCAGGACTAGAACAGTCAGCTTTGGTCTTGCAAGCCCCAAAGGAAACTGCACTGTAGAACACCTAAACATATTTAGATTTGTGTGGTTGAAGCATTCTATAAGGAGAAGTCAATCAGCTGGTGTTTTTCTAGTGATTGTGAATATGGCTAGTGATAGAGAGGGAGGAGCAGTTTTTGATGATGTACTTTTGTAGAGCTAGGTGATGTTGGGGCTGGATATGGCTCTGCAGTGGAGGGCTTTGGAAAACATTGTCATGGGGTATTTGTGGAATTAGATCAAATATCATCTGAGAGCTAAGGAGAGGCGTTCATTAAAAAGCGAGCATAAAACAAACCTGCCTGACTTGTCTGACAAAGAGCCTACCATTACAAATCATTTCAACTATTCTCTTTGGTCTAGGACCATAGCTTACAGGGCCTTTGTAGTACTCAAACTGACCAACTCAGAGACTTTCACATAGTATTCTTTTAAATATTGCTGAATTAAATAGCAGGTTGTCTGGCCATGAACCTACAGAGTAGGTTCTGCCAAAGTCTGATGGTCACTTGAGACTGAAAAATAAAGCAGGACCCTCCATATATCAAAATTGTAACAGTTTATTAGGAAACTTACAAACTGGGAAGTTCATCCTGGGATGCTGCAAGACGTTCAGAGTTGCACTCCATGCCACTGAAGGAAGGCATAGAGTCAAGTCAGGATTTGCAAGATTGTAAACATGTTTCTTTGAAGTTCTTGATATGTAGCAGAAATAGTTTAGTACAAAAAAGCTACCATTAGGAATGTGCACATGCACTTTAAGATGCACCTATAGGGAGGTTTTTTGTTTGTTTGTTTTGTTTTGTTTTTGTTTGTTTTTGCCTTATCTAGGGATTTACGGCTTCTCTGGATTATGGCCTCACATTCCATCCCTCAAAAAACCCACTCTAACATTTGATATGACCATCTTCCATGAATTATCCCTGAGTGGTAATTGAAGGGCACATCTAGAAGTGTAATCCAGAACAATATAAAATGCAATCTCTAGTACCTGTGCCTGCTAGTGTCAAGGGGAAAATTAATAAAGCAGATACCCAAACCCCACTCTGTTAGGTGAAAAGGCAATATTGTCCAACACGTTCCATCTCTGGTAGAAGTTAGCAACTGTCCACACACCCAGCAGCTAGTCTGGTTATGAGTTGCAGCCACTTTGGTTGCCCATTTCAGGAATTCATTTCCTTCTGCTATAAAGATTAGAAGCATTAACCTAGGGACAAAATACATGATGTTTAGTAGGAACTAATATGGGGAGGTTATGAACATTTGGTAATATGCAAGTTACAGGTCCATTTCCTGACAAGACAGTTCCCAAAATGGTTTCTTCCCCAGGGAGGTGTACCAAACTTTAGCCCCCAGGGGTTTTCTATGGCATCAGGTAGGACACTATATAAAGGAACCTGTCTATTAAGCCATAATAGGAGTGTGACTTCTGCACAGCCTTCTATAGAGGAGGCTGTCTGTAAACTAGAGCAACAAGGACCTTCTGCATATACAACAGGAGTCACAGTTATTGCTAATTCCTTTCGCTGTCTCCAAGGAATAAGAATACGTACACACTTGGGTGGCATTTCCCAGCATAAGCCACACAAATTTGGTGGGTGCATTTGGGTATGGCATGCAACAATCTCAGTACAAGTCCCTGTTCTGTTATAACTGGAGAAATACCTTGATCTGATGTTACTTCTATTCTTATTGCTGATGGAGTGGCATAAGGGTGCTGAAATGCTCATATACTGAGATTTGTCCAGTTGTTGGTGCACTATCAGCCTAACAGCTTCCTGTAAACTAGCCCCCTCCCAACCACCCCTCCAACCCCGCAATCAGTGGTTTGGAGATAACTGCTGTAGCTGTTATTTCAAAATACCATTTTTCCTTTCTATCAGGCCAGCAGCCTGGGGGCTGAATGTGTCAAGGATTTTTCTTTCTTGCACCCAGTCCTGGACTTGGTGATCTATAAAATGGGTGCCTTGGTCACTGTCAATTGTTGTGGTTACACATACTTACAGGGAGTTTCTTGAGTCCTCGTATTGTTTAAGTTTGATTCACTCATTGACATCCAAAAGCCTGAAGAATGCCAGCTATGGTGCATTTCTTCCCGTTGCCACTGTCCCATCCAGACAGTCAGACCACAATACAGGGCCCAGCTGTTGGTGCATATAGAGATTGGCATAGACTCATGAACTGTAACTATCCAGATGGCTCATAGCTCAGCACAATGACTCCATTGACTTCTCTGTAGTTATCTAAACTGCCATTGCATGCCATTGAGGGGGTGATGTCCTCTGCAGGAGCCATCAGTTTACCAGGCATACTCCAATGGGGCTCCTATACCCTCTGTTATTGATGCTCCTTTATCTATCATATCTACATATGTAACTGGCCCCAATAATTTATGTAACTCCTCAGATAGTGGCCTAGTATGGAGAGAACTCCATTGTTGTAAATAAGCATACAATTTTTGTAGTGTACTAGGCTGTGCACAAGCAATTTTGGGTCAGATACAAGTATCTTTGACTCATCCACTTAGTGGAAAAGAAAATTCACACAGTTATTGGCAAAGTCATTGTTACAGGCTCAGTTTGCATAAGAGCAAGATCTGCTACTAACAGTTGTCTTTCAGTAGGAATATATGGTTGTGCTGTTCCTTTCCATAGCTGGGACCAGAATCTGAGTGGTACTTGCTTCACAAGCTTAGCCTGCTATTAAATTTCCTAGAGACTGGATCTATTTTACAGCTATTTTTGTTTGTTGGAATACTTGCTTGGCCTCAGTGTCCCAAAACCAGTGAGTTCCCTTTATCATCAATATATATAGTGATCAAAGGTTTGAGCTAGATGGGGTATAAAAGGTTTCCAGTAATTTAATAAGCTTACAAAGGCTTGCAGTTCCTTTACAGTGTGTGGGAAGTTGGACACTTTTGTACTTTATGACCACTGCTGGAACGACCTTTGTCTTACAACCAAACTGGCCCTAGGAATTTTACAGACTGTCTGGGCCCTTGGATCTTGGCACCATTGATGGCCCTTCCTTGGCTCATTAAAAAGCACTGTAATGGCAGGGCCACTATTTCTAGAGATGTAATACTATCAGAAAGAAGCATAATATTGTCAATATAGTGAAACACAACAACATTTCATGGCTTTTCCCATTTTGCTAGATTAGCTGCTGCCATTCCATGAGAGATGTTGAGAGATGATGGGGCTATGTAAGCATCCTTGTGACAAAATCTGGAAAGTCCACTGTTGCCCTCTCCATGTAAATGCAAATTGATCTTGGCTAGCTTCAGCTAGTGGGATACTGAAAAAAGTGTTAGCTAAGTCTAATATATAATGGTACTCTCCTAACTGGACCAACAAGTTATCAAGAAACACTGCAATTTGGCACTGTGGTGTGAATAGGAGGAACAGCCTTCTTTAATTCTTGATAATCAGCTGCCATTCTCCACTTGCCACCAGGTTTTTACACAGGCCATATAGGACTATTAAATGGGCTCTGTGCTGGTTGCATGATCCACACTCTGATCAGATCTTGTAATGTCTCACTGATTTCAGCATGTCCACCCAGGAGGCGATATTGTTTGGTATGGGTGACTCTCCTGGGGGGAGGCATATGCATTAGGCACCAATGAACAGCACCATATATAAATGATTTCCCCATGTGGATGTGAAAGCAAAATTCACTGGTGGTGGTGATAAGGTCCAGGTCATGTAATATATCCACCCCTAATATACATTCAGGAATGGGAGAAAAACATACAATATACTTTTCAGGGGTGAGGCACCCAATTGAAAATGTTAGGATAGTTTGAAGTACTCATAAAGCCCATCTATCACCTTTAGCAGCCCATTAAATTTCTAGGGATTCCCATAATGAGTCTGCATTCTGCTCCAGTATCAATAAAGGCTATGTAGCCGTTGGGCAATTTGATGTAATTATGAATTCCAAAAATATTTGGATCATGCTTGTAAACTGATCTGTTAATCTGGGCATGATTAAGTTATGATTAGGACGTTCACTGGGCCCCGTCAGTAGGGTGTTGAGCCCCACCCCTTAGTGGGTGGGGGAAGAAAATATAAAAGGCCTTACAAAGAACAGAGCTGCAGCAGTTTTTGAGAAGCAGTTTTGATATTGGAGTTTTGATATTGGAGAGAAGGCCCCAGGAGAAGAGAAGTGAGCCGTTTGCCTGATATTCTACAGCTGACCTTATGGAGGAACCAGAAGAGCTAAGCCTGGAGAGAAATACAGCCCCAGGAAGAGAGGAACCCAAGAAGCCTGAACCCTGGCAAATGTTGGCAGCTGTCTTGCTCCAACACGTGGCAATGGACTTTGGTGAGAGAAGAAACTTAATGCTGTATGGCCTGGTATCTGTGGACTTTTACCCCAAATAAATACCCTTTATAAAGACCAACCCATTTTTGGTATTTCACATTAGCACCCCTTTGGCTGACTAATACAGGCTACAATGTGCAAACAGTTTTTTGGAACCAGTGGATAACTATCTCTACATGAAGCCTTTGATTGCCTGCTGTTGTAATTGGAGGTGGCTGTGGCCCCACCCCTAGTCTTCAGGGGTAGGGGGTGCCCACTCCCTAATCCCAGGCTTACTTTCCTCTTGGGTACTGTGAGAGTGATAACTGGTGGCACAGATTTAGACATAGGCAGAGGCTGATATTTTTTTTCCTTAGGCAGCTTTTGCCAGAGTTCTACTAATATAGCATTAAATTGTTTATTTTTTCTATTGAGGTGCCTATGGCAATTAAATCAGACCAAAATTGTTTATGGGTTACGTATACAGGTGCCCATTGCCCCTTCCCTTGAGAGGTATCTTCAGTTACTTTCCTTACCCCCTGGTTTTCCTTCATGGCAAATAATGCTCTGGTTGGCATTTTCAGGGTGTCTCCATATTCACTTCATGCCCTGGGCCAAACTATTCCAAACAACAGGCTACCTTCTCCCACACACACTGGAAGTTGGCCACTCTGGGATTTTCCCTGTGGATTCCTGTTATCCTTGGTTTGTAACATTTTCAGTCTGGCTGGCTCACCAGTTGTCTGGCTGTGAACCTACAGAATAGGTTCCATCAAAGTTCAATGGCCACTTAAGACTGAAAAATGAAGCAAGCAAAAGAGTAACAGTTTATTGTAGAAACAACAAACTGGGCAGCTGGTCCTGGGAGGCCTGGACATTCAAAGCAGCGCTCCATACCACCCAAGGTGTTACAGGGGCTTATATGGGGAAAGAACAAGGAAGGCACAGAGCCATGTCTGGATTTTCAAGATTGTGAGTATGTTTTTTGGAAGTTACTTATATGCAGCAGGAGTAATTTAGTGCAGAAAGCTATAGTGCTTAGGAATGTGCACATGTGCTTTAAGATGTACCTACAGGAAGGGGATTTTTGCCTTATCTAG
The DNA here is from genome assembly GCA_029593785.1 of Cabassous unicinctus. Classification (NCBI taxonomy): domain Eukaryota; kingdom Metazoa; phylum Chordata; class Mammalia; order Cingulata; family Chlamyphoridae; genus Cabassous; species Cabassous unicinctus. Next base: position 19,012 of record JAQZBX010027698.1, on the reverse strand, counting down.
TAAATTATGGCTTCTGTAGTTTATGGCCTTAAACAGGTAGTCTTTGAGAGAAGGGATTTTCCATATAATTTCATCTACAATGAATGCAACAAAAGCACTAGCATGCTTTTTACAAGAATAAGGAGGCATTCCATTCTGCTAAACCCACAACAGTCAGATATAATCAGTTTCTGAAACTTTCTGCTCACTCTATGTGCAGATAAATTTACAATGGCAGCGTGGAGAAATGGACCTAAATGTTTTGGGTTTTACAAGACAAAGCAGCCTGATAATTGCCATCTTGTTTGGAAATTGTAAATGATGGGTATCAGGATGTTTAGCAAACCATAATCTCATTAATCTTCCCTTAAGTCAGTCTTACTAAAAATTGCAATATGGATTTTCTGTGGGAAACCACCAATTTGGCCCCAGCCTAGCTCCTCCAACCACTGAGTCTTACATGGCATCATTTCTGAGGAAGCTCTGCAGAGTTGGGAAATTTTTATTAAAAAGTGATCGTTTTAGCATCTACATTTCTAGAAAAAAGAGAAAGGGAGGATACTGTAAGTGTTATGCAGGCAGTTGATATTTGTTTAGTTCTTGTTTAATTACTTTGAATACATTGGTTAATACCCTTTCCACTTAAGTTTGTTCTTCTCACACTGTGAAGAGAATTAAACTCTTTCTTTTAAAGAGAAGTTGAGGGTTTACAGAACAATCATACATAAAATATGGGATTCCCGTATATTACCCTATTTTTAACATCTTGCATTGGTGTAGTACATTTGTTATAATTGATGAAAGCACATTTTTATAAATGTACAATGAACTATAGTCCATGGTTTAATTTAAGGTTCACTGCCTGTGTTGTGCATTGCCATGGATTTCTTTAAAAATATTAATTCTAGTAACATACATACAACCTAAAATTTCCCTTTAAACCACAATCAAATAAATAATTGAGTGCTCTTCATTACATTCACAGTGTTGTGCTACGATCACCATGATCAATTATCAAAACTTTTCCAACATCCCAAATAGAAACGTTGTACATTTTAAGTCTCAACTCCTTATTCCCTACCCTTACCCTTTCCCCTGGTAACCTATATTCCAGATTCTGATTCTATGAGTTTGCTTATTCTAATTATTTCTTATCAGTGAGCTCAAACAATATTTTGACTTTTGTGTCTGGCTTATTTCATGCAGCATAATGTCATTAAGGTCCATGTTTCAGAACTTCATTTCTATCATGGCTGAACATAGTCCATTGTATATATAGAACACATTTTGTTAATCAGTTCATCAGTTGATGGACACTTGGTTGCTTCCATCTTTTGGCAATTGTGAATAATGTCACTGTGAACATCAGTGTTCAAATATCTGTTCTAGTCCCTGCTTTCAATTCTTTGGGTGTAAATATCTAGTCATGGGATTGCCAGGTCATATGGTAACTATACTTAACTTTATGAGGAACCACCAAACTGTCTTCCACAGCCATTACCCCATTTTATATTCCCACCAGGAATGCATGAGTACTCCTATTTCTCCACATCCTCTCCAACCCTTCTAATTTTCCATTTTTCAATACTTGCAATTCTAGTGGATGTGAAATGGAAAATCATTGTGGTTTTTATTTGCATTTCCCTAATTGATAAAGATGGTGAACATCTTTTCATGTGCTTCTGGGCCATTTGTATGTCTTCTTTAGAAAGATGTCTATTTAAGTCCTATACCAATTTTTTTATTGGGTTGATTTTTCTTTTAATTGTTGATTTGAAGGATTTTAAAAAATATTCTGGATATTCAACCCTTATTAGACATATGGTTTCCAAATATTTTCTTTCATTATGTAGGTTGTCATTTTACTTTCATGATAAAATTCTTTGAGGCACAAAACTTTTTAATTGTGACAAGTTCCTATTTAATATTTTTTCTCTTGTTGCTTGTGTTTTGAGTGTAAAGTCTAAGGAACCATTGCAAACATAACATCCTAAAGATGCTTCCATACATTTTCTTCTAGGAATTTTATGGTTCTGACTTTTTGATAAATTTTGAGTTGATTTTTGTATATGGTGTGAGGTAGAGGTACACCTTCATTCTTTTGCAAATGGAGATCCAGTTTTCCCAGCACAATTTGCTGAAGGTATTATTTTCCCAATTGAGTGGTCTTTGCCCCCTTGTCAAAAATCAGTTGACCACAAATGTGAGGGTTGATTTGTGAGCTCTCAATTTGATTCCATTGCTCCCTATGTCTGTCCCAATTGATTACTGTAACTTTTTTTTGTATTTTTCTACTATAACTTTTAATACAATTTAAAATCAGGAAGTGTGATTTAACTCCAACTTGGTTCTTCTTTATCAGAAGGTTTTGGCTATCCAGGGCCCCATACCCTTCCATATGAATTTGATGACTGGCTTTTCCATTTCTGCAAAGAAAGTTGTTGAAATTTTAACTGGGATTGCTTTGAATGTGTAAATCACTTTGGGTTGAATTGATAACTTAACAATTATTTAGTTTCCAATCCATGAACACAGAATGCCCTTCCATTTCTTTAGGTCTTCTTTGATTTCTTTTAGAAGTGGTGTGTAGTATTCTGTGTACAAGTCCTTTACATCCTTGATTCGATTCTTTTAGTTGCTATTGTAAATTGATTTTTTTTCTTGATTTATTCTTCCAATTGTTCATTGGCAATGTATAGAAACACTATTGGTTGTGAGTGTTGATCTTGTACCCTGCCACTTTTCTGAATTCATTTACTATCTCTAGAAACTTTGTATAAACTACACAGGATCATGTCAGGATTTTCTGCCTATAGGGTCATGTCATCTGCAAATAGAGACAGTTTGACTACTTCCTTTCCAATTTGGCTGCCTTTTATTTCTTTTTCTTGCTAAATTGCTCTGCCTAGAACTTCTACTACAATGTTGAATAGCAGTGGTGACAGTGGGCCTCCTTATTTTGTTCCTCATTTTAGAAAGAAAGCTTTCAGGCTTTCAACATTGTGTATTATGTGAGCTGTGGGTTTTTCATCTATGACCTTTATCATGTTGAGAAAATTTCCTTCTATTCCTAGCATTCTATGTGTTTTTAGCAAGAAAGGATGCTGAATTTTTAAAAATATCTTTTTTGCATTAATTGAAATAGACATGTGTTTTTTTCACCCTTCATTCTCTTAGTGTGGTATATGGACTCAATTGATTTTCTTACATTGAACCACAGTTGCACATCTGGGACAAAGCCCAATTGATCATGGTGTATAATTCTTTTGATGTGCTGTTGGATTCAGTTTCCTAGTATTGTGTTGAGGATTTTTGCATCTATATTCATAACAGATATTGGTCTGTAATTTTCTTTTCTTTTGGTATCTTTACCTGTCTTTGGCATGAGAGTAATGTTGGCCACATAGATTGAATTAGGGAGTGTTCCCTCCTCTTCAATTCTTTGGAAGACTTTGAGCAGAATTGATATTACCTCTTCTTGGAATGTTTGATAAAATTCCCCTGTGCTTTTATCTTTTTGGAGATTTTTGATTACTGCTTCAAACTCTTTACTAGTTATTGGTTTGTTGAAATCTTTCATTTCTTCTTGAGTCAGCATATGTAGTTTATGTGTTTCTAGGACCCATTCATTTCATCTAGATATTCTATATGTTGGTGTACAGTTGTTCATAGTATGCTCTTATAGTTCTTTTTATATCAGTGGGGTTGGTAGTAATCTCCCCCATTTCATTTCTCATTTTAGTCATGTGTATCCTCTCTCTTTTTTTCTTCATCAGTCTAGCTAAAGGTTTATAAATTTTATTGACCTTTTCAAAGAATCAACTTTTGGTTTTGTTGATTCTCTCTGTTGTTTTTCTATTCTCTGTTTCCTTTATCTCCACCATGATCTTAGTGATTTCTTTCCTTCTGCTCACTTTGGGTTTAGTTTGATCTTCTTTCTACAGTTTTTCTAGTTTTAAGGTTAGGTCTCTGATTTGAAATCTTTCTTCTTTTTTAATGTAAGTATTTAGAGCTGTAAATTTCCCTCTCAGGACTGCCTTTGCTACATCCAGCAAGTTTTGGTATGTTGTGTTTTCATTTTAATTTGCCTAAACATATTTCCTAAATTCCCTTGTGATTTCCACCTTAACCCATTTGTTGTTTAGGATTACATTTTTAAAATTTTACATATTTGTGAATTTTCCATTTCTCCCTCTGTTAATGATTTCTAGCTTCATTCCATTGTAGTCAGAGAAGACACATTGTATGAATTCAATATTTAATTTATTGAGATTTGTTCTGTGACCTAAAATATGGTCTATTCTGGAGAATGATCTATGTGCACACAAGAGGAATGTGTATTCTGCTGTTGTTGGGTGAATTGTTCTATATATGTCTGTTAGGTCTACCTGGTTTATGGTATCATTCAAGATTTTGTATTTCCTTATTGATCTTCTGTCTAGATATTCTATCCATGGTTGAAAATGGTTCTAAGGTAAATGTGGAACCATCATTTTTTCTCTCAAATCTGTCAGTATTTTGTGTCATATATTTTGTTACTTTCCTGTTAGATGCATATATATTTATAATTGTCCACATGGTCTGGTTGAATTGACCCCTTTATCAATATAGAGGAACTTGTCTTTGTCTCTTGAAATTGTTTTATAAGTAAAGTCTATTTTATCTGATATTAGTAAAGCTACCCCAGCTCTCTTTGTTCACTACATGGATGGAAGAGTTTTCCAACTTTCACTTTCAGCTTACTTATGCATTTGATTTTAAGGTGAGTGTCTAATAAACAGCATATATTTGGGTCATGTTTTCTTATCCATTCTGCCAATCCCTGCCTTTTGACTGGAGCCACTACTGATAACGCAGGACTTTCTTCTGCCATTTTGCTATTCAGTCTTTGTAAGTTTTATATCTATTCTTGTCCCTCAATTCTTCCATTAATGTCAAATTTCATATTTATTTGATATTTTGTATTGGACTATATTGAGTCCTTTCTCATTTCTAGTTGGATATACTTTTCATATATTTTTCTGTGGTTACTAAGGGGTTAAAATTTAACATCCTAAATATATAACATTTGATTTGATACCAACTTGACTTCAATAGCATACACTTATATGATTCCTATACCCTACCATTCCCCACCTTTTTTGTACTTGTTACAAATTATATCTTTTTGCATTGTATGTCCAAAATCATAGATTTATCATTGCTTTTTATGCATTTTCATTTTAGCACCTGTAGAAAATGAGAAGTAATAATACATACCAAAAAAATAAAATACACACCAATATTATTGGCCTTTTTAATTACCTAAATATATATGTGTCTGTTGCTGTTTTTATTTAGAGACTAAGTATGGTTTAAGGTGATGTGTATGGCCGCCAAGTTGACAAGGGGTAGACTGTGATGGTTAGGCTAGTGTATCAATTTGGTCAGGTAATGGTGCCCAGTTGTTTGGTCAAGCAAGCACTAGGCTAATTGTAACAGGGAATTTCATGGACATTAATCATCAGTGAGTTAATTGCATAGATGGTGGGTTGCATCTACAATCAACTGAGGAAATTGCTGTCAGCAATGGGTGACATTTAATCCAATCAGTTGAAGGCCTTAAAAAGGAAAGTGATGTCAGCATTCAGAGAGAGAGAATTCCCATCTCTACTTCAGACAATCAGCGTCTTCTAGAGAGCTCATCAAAGACCTTCACTGGAGCCCCTGGTTTGCAATCTGCCCTATGGAATTTGGACTTGTGCATCCCCATGGTCGCATGGGAGAATTTTATAAAATCTCATACTATTTACAGATAGCTCCTATTGATTCTGTTTCCTTAGAGAACACTGTCTAACACAATTACCTTAACTGGAGGTCTTTATTGCTTTATGCCACTTTGGTCCACTGTCTAGAGTCCTTTCCTTTCAGTGTGAAGAAATCCCTTTAGCATTGCTTGTAGGGTAGGCCTAGTGATGATGAACTCCCTCAGCTTTTATTTATCTGGGAATGTCTTAATCTCTTCCTCATTTTTTGAAAGAAAATCTCACCAGGTATAAAATTCTTAGTTGGTACTTGCTTTCTTTCAGCACTTTAGGTATTTCAACTCACTTACTTCTGGCCTCTATGGTTTTAGATGAGAAATTGGCACTTAATCTAATTGGGACTCCCTTGTACATAACATGTTGCTTATCTCTTGCAGCTTTCAGAACTCTTTCCTTGTCCTTTGCATTGCACAGTTTGATTAATATGTGACAGTGGGTATTTTCTTCAAATTTATTCTGTTTAGTGTTCTCTGGACTTCTTGGATGTGCATATTCACATCTTTTGCTAAACTTGGGAAGTTTTCTGTCATTTCTTTGAATATTCCTTCTGCCCCTTTCTCTGTCTTCTCCTTCTGGGACCCTCATAATGTATATATTTCTATGCTTGATGTTGTCCCAGAGACTTCTTAGACTTTTTCACTTTTTTAAAAAATATGTGTTTTTTCTTTCTGCCCCTCTGCCTGACTCACTTCAATTGTCTTGTCTTTGAGTTTGCTGATTCTTTCATCTGCCAGTTCCAATCTGCTGTTGAAGCCCTTCTGGGGATTTTTCATTTAAGATACTATGGTTTTCAACTCCAAGTAGTTCTGTTTGGTTCATTTTAAAAATTTTCTCTCTCTTTATTGAGATTCTTATATTTTTCATTTGTTGTTTCCCTTATGTCCTTTAGTCTTTCTTTGTAGTTTTCTTCATCTCCTTGAGCATATTGAAACTCATTTTTTTAAGTCTTTGTCTGGTATGTCCACATTCTCATCTTCTTTGTTGATGTTTTCTGCATTTGTATCCTCTTCCTTTGGATGGACCATCATTTCCTGTTTCTTTGTTAGTCTTAAAATCTTTTGTTGAACATTGTACATTTTAATATTATAAAATGTTATCTCTGGCTTTTTCCCCTTGAGATGTCTGTTTCTTGAGTTTGTAACCAGCTGTTGATCTGACAGATTTTCTTGAACGTCAGTGAGCCCATCAAGATCCGCCCAAGGCAAACACAAAATGTGGGGTCCTTCTGTCTTTTCTAGGTCTGCATCTTTCCCTGAGCTCATACTTACTGTAGATTTAGTTCTCCTGTTTACTGGAGTTTGAATGCCCCCTCTGCTTCCCAGGAAAGAGAATTTCTTCCTCTCCCAGGTATTCCACTGCTGGATTTAAAGGAAGCAAGCCTTTTCTCCAGGCAGTTCACCTCAACTGTTTCTCATACTGCTTTTGTTATCTCAAGCTGCTTTTGTCTGGAAGGCAAATTCTGGGATGGGGCATTAAGGAGAGGAGTTTCCCAAGTTAGTCTTTGCCAGTTATAAGGCCTCGTACCCACTGTATTAGCCATCTCGAGGAAAACAGAACAGATGGAAGTACCTGTAAATAATATGAGATTTTATAAAATTCTCTCATGAGACCATGGGGATACAGAAGTCCAAGTTCCATAGGGCAGAATGCAAGCCAGGGTCTCCAGTGAAGGTCTTTGATGAGGTCCTGAGAAGATGCTGTCTGTCTGAATTAGAGGTGGAAATTCTCTCACTGAATGCTGAAACCACTTCTCTTTCTAATGCCTTCAACTGATTGGATTAGACATCACTCATTACTGAGGGCCATCTCCTCAGTTGATTATAGATGTAATCAGCCATGTATGCAATCAACTCACTGATGATTAAAGTCCATTAAATGTCCTTGTATTACAATTAGCCAAGTGCTTGTTTGACCAAATAATTTGGCACCATTACCTGGCCAAGTTGACACATTAGCCTAACCATCATACCCACCAAGGAAATGTTAGCAGGCTCCAAACTATCCTGGAAAGGGGATGAGAGAGAGGCTAGGAAGGGTTTCAGGATCTTCTTCCATAGCTCCCCAAAGCTGTACTTTCTTGACTTTCCCAACAAATGCTGCCCTTAAACTGTCCTCTGCAGCTCTGTGGAAGCATACCATTTCTAAGTCTCATCCACTGCTTTTGTCAACAGTGACTTGGAACAATGGCCACCCTGAGAGCTTGGCCCTCAGTGATCTGAAGTTACAGAAAAACTGTGGTCAGTGATTGGTTAATGCCTACCCTGGATATTGGGGAAGTGGAGTTTCATGTTCTTTTCCGGTCCCAGCAAGCTATGCCAGGTGCTGGATCCCACTGCTGAATGCCACAAGAATGGGAGCTGAGCAATGGTAATCACAGTGCAGAGAGAGTAATTTACTGCTATTTACTAAAATTTGCAGCCTATTATTCCTGCTTATCCCTGGATGCTGTACAATGTTCTACTGGACTCCAGAGTTTTGAAATAATTGATTCAGACAGTTCCGGCCTGTGTAATAGTTGTACTGGTGGAGGTTCTGATTCCTAGAGCTCCCTACTCTGCCATCTTCCCACAATCCTCCAAAAATTAATCTTTTAAAAAGATTGTTTTTACCTCTTCTCATTTTCATACTTGAGCCGTTCCCCTTGCTAAACTATCTAATAAGTCCTACAAATATTGTTCCTATTTGCCATTTTTCCTTATTCTATCAGCAAAAACTTTGTATTAGAAATTACATTAAAACAAATTGCTAGCAATCAATGTTTAAGCAAAAAGTCAGCATTTCACTGTTATTAATCAAAGCAGAACTATTTGGGGAAAAGAGGTCACAGCATAAGTATGTGTAGATTTTGCTCAGAAATCCAAGTCCTTGTATGATTAAAAAAAAAAAAAAAAAACAGTTGCCAGATTGCAGCACTTAAAACTATCACCACCCAGGCAAAAGAGAAGGCTAAATAAATCACTTAGAGGATCATAGTTAAAGAAAAACATTGCAATCTCCCAGCTATTTGAGGAAATGCTGTGAATTTGAGCTTCAACTAATTACGTCCAGAAGAAAAATGCAAAACTAGTTTTAGTCGGGCAAGGATGTACATATAAATTTTAGACCATTAAAATAGTATTATAGTTAAATGTCAACTTTATCATGTGATTGAGAAGAAATCAACACCTTTTCTCTCTTATAGAGGAAACACAGAAACTCTGTTCAGCAAAACCCTTAAAGTCAAAGATCTAACTTATTTACTGACACCTCCGGGATTGAAAAAAAATTCTGTATTTTTAGGAAGTGTAATACTGATAGAAGTTATATATAAAGGCCTTTAGAGTGCATTATCTGACCTTCTTAGGGAAGAGACACTATTTCTTATGCAGTTTGTGATTTTCATGTCTATAACAGTTTGATGAACATAGGCGGTATGCAACATTTATTTACTAACAGAATGGAATTAGTGCTAAATCAAACTGGTAAGCCTAAATGGTCTTAAATTATGGTGACTTATCTACATTTTACACTTAAATATTGTGAAGCACTTCATTTTGCCAAAAATTAAAATTTTTTTCATTCCTGAAATCTCAAATGTATATAAATGGATAAATTAATATCTGTTTTTGGTAAGCCCTAAGCAGATTTTATAGAAGGAGATTGGATTCTGAATTATTTATCAACCTAATAAATGGTTACCATTTATCATTTAGAGCAGCATAGCAAGCCAAAAAGACCTTGAGATCTTTAAGAAGCACATATCAAAGCACCTTCTGTTTAATTAAAGGTATTTTGTTTTTAACTTTAATTGTGTATTTTTTTGCCTTTTTTGCATTAAATAATGTATCTTCCTATTTTTAATAAACATTTATATTATAACAGTTTTAGATGTATAGAATTATTTCAAAGATGGTGCTGAGGGTTCCCTATACCCCATACTCCAGTATCCCCTTTTATTCACATCCTATATTACTCTGGTACATTTTCACAGTTAATGAAGTCCATATTCTATTCAGGTTTCCTCAGTTTTTCCCTCATGTCCTTTTTCTATTCTAGGATTACATCCAGAATATCATATTACATTTAGTAATCATGTCTCTCTAGGCTCTTATTATCTGTGACAGTTTTTCAGATTTTCCTTATTTTTTATCATCTTGATAGTTTTGAGAATTAATGGTCAGATATTTCGTAGAATGTCTTCAATTTGAGGGATTTGTCTGATGCTTTTATCATGACTAGACTGTGGTAATATGTTTTGGAGATGAATCCCAAAGAGGTAAATATTCATTCTCACGGTATCATGTTAAGGATATATGCTATCAGTATGACATATTACTGTTGATGGTCACCTTGATCATCTAATTTGGGGTAGTGCTTGTCAGTTTCCCCCACTGTGAAGTTACTATAATTTCTCCCTTGCCATATTAAATGCTTTGGAACAAAATCACTATGCACAGCCCAATTTAAGCTGTGGGGAATTATGCTCCACCTGCTTGAGGATGGAGGATCCACATAAATTATTTGGAATTCTTCTGCATAGGATATTTGCCTATTTTCCCTCATTTATTTGTTTATTCAATCTTTAATTTATATAAATATGGCTTCACAAATATTTATTTCATAATTTGGATTATAATCTAATACTGCTTTATTTATATTGTTGTTTAAATTGTTCTGGCTCTGGTCATTGAGAGTTCTTTCAGTTGGCTCCTGTGTCCCTTTGACTTACCCCCATCATTGTGTGTGTATTTGAAGAGCGATGGTTGTTTTGACTATTTTCTTACTTTTTGGCACTACAAGAGACTCCATTCTCACCTTGTATATATTCTGCCCCAATTCTAGAATCAGCATTGCTCCAAGGAATGCTGTTTTCCATATATTAGAAACCATGGTCTGGGCACTAAGTATGCATGTTGTTCCTGGGGAATTTTTGCTTCAAGTCTCTCTTTTCTATGTGCATATAATAACTTGTGTATTATACGTAGCTCTATAAATATTTCTATATATAGCCATCTCTATCTATGCTAAACTAAAAATGAATCATACTGATGTCTCCAACTCTAATCCATTACCACTTGGATCACTTCAGCCTCCTTCACTTGCTTACCTGTAAAATTGCACTACAACAGTGGGAAACCTGACTCTCACCTTCCACCATCCCATTACTTAATTGTCCAATTCCAATGTATTTGAATAGTGTTTTCAGAATTCTTCACCCATAATCCCATAGGAAACACCTGTATCTGCTAGTATATTGCTTATTTTCAGTTTCTTTTGCCTTTAGCCTTATGGACACCACTCATTTCCAAAGTTACTTAGGGCAACACTTTATTCTCCCACCTCCTTCAGTGACATTCTTTCAAACATTTGTAATACATCTAAATTACTTTGTCACATTCTGAATTCAATACTGGGGTTCCCCAAATACCTAAATGATCTTTAAAATTTTTGCATAAAGTTTACTCTGTGCTATAAAGTTCTGTGGGTTTCACAAATGTTTAATGTCTTGTGTTCACCATTAGAATATCATACAGAATAGTTTTAGCATTCTAAAAGATGGCCTTGCTTCACCACTCCAACTCTCCCTGACCCCACTCCCCAAACCCTGGCAACCACTGATCTAGTCACATTCTCTATAATTTTGCCTTTTTTCAGAATGTCATATATTTGGACTCATAAATCTGAACTTTTATACACTGGCTTTTTCACATAGCAATATGCATTTAAGTCTCATCCATATCTTTTTGTGGTTTGATAGCTCATTTCTTTTTATTACTAAATAACATTCCATTTTATGGATATATCACAGTTTGTTTTTAAATTCACTTTTTGAAGGACATCTTGGTTCTTCCAGTTTTTGGTGATTATTAGTAAAACTGTTATAAACATTCATGTGCAGGTTATTGTGAGGGCATAAATTTGCAAGACAGTTGGGTAAATATCTAGGAACATGATTGCTGGATTGTATGGTCAGACTATTTTTAGTTTTGTAAGAAACTTCCAAACCATAATGGCTATACAATTTTGCATTACTACCAGCAGTAGATGAAAGGGTTGCTCTACACCCTTGCCAGCAGTTGCCATTGGCAGTTTTTTGGATTTTAATCATTATAATAAGTATGTAGTGGTATCTCATTATTGTTTTAATTTGTAATTCCCTAATAACAAATGATATTGAGCATCTTTTCATATATTGATTTATAATCTGTATATCTTCTTTGGTGGGGTGTCTGTTCAGATTTTTGGCCCATATTTCAAATTGGGATGTTTTTTATGGTTGAGTTGTAAGTGTTCTTCGTATGTTTTGGATGCAAGAACTTTATGAGATACGTATTTCAAAAAGATTTTCTTCCAGTCTGTGACTTATCTTTCATTTTCTTTAAAGTGTCTTTTGCAGAGATCAAATCATTAATATTTTAATACAGTCCAGCTTATCAGTGTTTTCTTTTATGGATCATGCTTTTGATGTCCTATTTAAAAACACATCACCAAACACAAAATCGTGGAGATTTTCTGTCATATTTTCTTCTATAAGTTCCATAGTTCTGCATTTTACATTTAAGTCTATGGTCCATTTTGAATTAAATTTTGTGAGCAGTATAAGGTCTGTGACTAGATTCAATTTTTTATATGCATTTCCAATTGTTCCAGCACAATTTGTTTAAAAGACTATATTTTCTCCATTAAATGTCCTTTGTCAATGACCATTAACAATGTTCAGTGTCTTGATTCCAGTCTTAGGGGTCAAGCATCCAGTGTCTCACCATTCGTATTATGCTACTATAATTTTCTTTGTAGATGCTCTTTATCAAATAGAAGAAATTCTCCTAAATTTCTAGTTTCCTGAGAGTTCTTATAACGAATGGGTATTAGATTCTATGAGTTTTTTTGTGTATTAATTCATATGATCTTACGATTTTTCTTCTTTAATCTGTTGATGGGGATTACATTGATTTTTTAATGTTGAGCTAGACTTGCATACCTGGAATAAATGCCACTTATTCATGATGGATAATTATTTTTATGCATTGTTGGATTCAATTTGCTATTATTTTGTTGAGAAGTTTTCTGCCTATTTTCGTGTGAGATATGGGTCTGTAATTTTCCTTTATTGTAATGTCTTTATCTGATTTTGGTATTAAGGGAATGCTGGATTCTTAGAATGAGTTAGGAAGTCTTTTTGTTTCTATTTTATGGAAGAAATTGTAGAGAATTTGTATCATGAATTTCTAAATGTTCAATAGACTTCACCAATGGAACCATATGGGCCCAGCAATTTCATTTTAGAAGGTTATCTATTTCTCCTTGTGTAATTTTTAGTAGTTTGTATCTTTTGGATAACTGGTAGATTCCATCTGCCTGGAGAAAATCTTTCAACATTTCTTGAAGGTAGGTCTGCTGGCAGTGAATCCCCTCCTTTTATTTTCCTAAGGTAGTCTTCATCCTTCCTTCACTTTTTTTTTCTTTTTTAGACAAGTTGTGGGTTTACAGAACAATCATGCATAAAATACAGAATTCCCATATGCCATCCTGTTATTAACAACTTGCGTTAGTGTAGAACATTTGCTACAATTGATGAAAGCACATTTTTATAATTGTACAATTAACTATAGTCCATGGTTTAACTTAGGGTGCACTGTGTTGTGCAGTTCCATGGATTTTTTTAAAAAATATTATTCTGTTACCAAATATACAACCTAACATTTCCTCTTTTAACTACATTCAGATATATATTTTACTGCCATTAATTTCATTCACAATGCTGTACTACCACCACCACCATCCATTACCAAAATATTTCCATCATTCCAAACAGGAGCCCTGTACATTTTAAGCCTTAACTTCCCATTCCCCATCCCGACCCCATCACCTGGTAACCTATATTCTAGAATCTGACTCCATGAGTTTGCTTATTCTAATTATTTCATATCGATGACATCATACAATATTTGTCCTCTGTGTCTGGCTTATTTCACTCAACATGATGTTTTCAAAGTTCATACATGTTGTTTGCATGTATCAGAACCTCATTCCTATAAATGGTTGAATAATAGTCCATTGTGTGTATATAACACATTTTGTTTATCTATTCATCAGTTGATGGACACTCAGGTTGCTTCCATCTCTTGACAATTGTGAATAATGCTGCTATGAACATCAGTGTGCAAATACCTGTTCGAGTCCCTCCCTGCTTTCTATCCTTTTAGGTATATGCCTAATAGTGGCATTGCTGGGTCATATGGGAATTCTATACTTAACTTTCTGAGGAACGATGAAACCGTCTTCTACAGTGACTACATCATTTTACCTTCCCATCAGCAATGAATGAGTATTTCTCCACATCCTGTCCAACATATGTAATTTTTTTGTTTTGCTTTCTAATAGTGGCCATTCTGATGGGTGAGAAGTGGTATCTCATTGTAGTTTTGATTTGCATTTCCCTGATGGCTGATGATATTCTTCTTTCACTTTTAAAGGATAACTTCACTGGATAGAGAATTCTAAGTTGGTGGAGATATTTCTTTCAAGACTTATATAATTAATTTCACTCTCTTCTTGTTTGCTTGGTTTCTGACAAGAAATATGTTGTAAATCTTATTATTGTGGTTCAGTAGGTAACTTTTAATTTTTTTCTGACTTCTTTCAAGATTTTCTCTTTGTCTTTCTGCATTTTGAATATGATGTGCCTAGTTGTAATTTTTTTGGGGGGGTTGGTATTTATTAAGCTTAATGTTCTCTGCACTTCCTGGTGTCTGTGGCTTGGTGTCTGTCGTTCATTTTGCAAAGTTCCCAGTGATCATTATTTCAAATATTTCTTCTGCTCTCTTCTCTTCTCCTTCTGAAATTCTAATTACATGTATGTTACATCATCTGAAATTGTCCCATGCTTCTTGGATTTTCTGTTCCATTTTCCCCCATTTTTTTCCTTTTTGCATTTCAATTTAAAAGTTTCTATTAATATATCTTTCAACACACTGATTCTTTCCACAGTTGTTTTGGGTCTACTGATAAACTCATCAAAGACATTTGGCATATATGTTATGGAGTTTTTTATTTCTAACTTTTCCTTTTGATACTTTCTTACAACTTCCATCTCTCTGCTTATATTACTCATATGTTCTTGCATGCTGTCTTCTTTTTTCCATTAGAGCACTCACCATATTAATTATCAATATTTTAATTTTTCTCCCTAATAATTCCAACATATGTATCAAGTCTGCATCTGATGATTGATTTTTGTCTCTTCAGAGTGTTTTTCCTTGCCTTTTGGCATGCTTTGTAATTTTTTGTTGAAAGCCAAACTTGTTTTATTGAGTAATAACAACTCAGCTAAATGGGCCTATGGTGTGAGAGTTTACATTAATCTGGCTAGAAGTTGGGGTTTGTTTCATGTTTAATATAGCTATAGATGCCAGAGTCTTTAAATTTCTCTAGTGTCCGTATTTTTTGCCTCCCCTCTTAACTTTGGGCTTTGCCAAGTATTCCTTCTCAGAGAAAAATCTGTGTCTTAAAGGTTTATTGGCTATAATACAGTACTATTATACTGGAAGCCTGTTAGTGTAGTGGTAAGGTATGGGGGAGGGTGAGCATTCTATAATAGTACTATTAAATCTCAAGTCTTTTCATGGGCCTGTGTCTCTGACCTGTGAGTTTCACAAGTGTTCTTTATGTACAGTTTCTAATGTCAGCTGGTTGGGAGGGATGCCCTTCTCCCACTGCTATGGGACAAGGTCCTATGGAAAGTAGGTTTTTGTGCAACATGCCTATAGTCTTTCCCATAACAATGAATACTCTTCTGCTCCCCCTGCCAGAGCCATGAGGGGGTCTTTCTAACATCTTTACCACGAGAACCTTGCAGGTTTCCTGGAGCTAAAACCCACAACAATGTGCCCAAGACATAAGACTCTCATGCTAATCCATACTCAGCCTCCAGCAATTCACCAAAATTACCATTTAAGTGTTCCTATCAATTTATGACTTCAACGACTTCTGTTCCCAGTAAGCTGATTTCAGCTGTGACTCCCTAGATTCGCCTGTCTCTCCAGATTTCAGGGTGGTGATTTGTCCTATAAACTCAGTTTTCTGGTGGATCCAAGAAAAATCATTCGTTTTCAGTTTGTCCAGCTTTTTCTTGTTGTAAGGATGGGAGTGATGACTTCCAAGCTCTTTAAATGTTGGAATTGAAATGCGCATTTAATTTTGATTGGTTGTCTTTTGCCAGATGAAAATTTCATACTTAAATATTAAAAATGTTTGCACTTTTCTTCTTCACATCAACTGCCAATGATTTGGATTTTTATCACTGATTATAAAAAAGAACATAGAGCCATCTTATATCTCTTGCTGTAAGTTTTTCATCTATAGCACTTCCTTTTGTTTTGCTGAAAATCTCTGCTTTTATATCCTTCAGTCACAAATCTTAAGTGTACAAATGAACATAAATTACATCAAATAGCCTTTTTAAATGTATGTACAGATAGTTTCCTTTTTTAGGTTTTTTTTTTTTTTACTTTTTTATTGTAAAATACTTATTCAAAAGAATGTACAAAACACTCATGTACAATTTAGGGAATAATTATAAAATAATTATCCATTGTTTTAGTTAGCCAAAGGGATGTCAATGCAAAGTACCAGGAATGTGTTGGCTTTTATAAAGGCCTCTGGGGTAAAAGCTTATAGTTTTAAGGCCATGAAAAGTCTAACTCAAGGCACTGTAAGAAATGCTTCCTCAACAAAGTCAGCTATTGTTGTTCCTGGTGGTGTTGCCACAGGGTAAAGCAAGATGGCCACCAATCTCTGCAGAGGTCTCTGCCTTCATTCCAGAATCTACCATCTCTTGGAGCTCAGCTTTGAGCAACCAGGCATAGTGCTTGTCTCTTTCCTAGGCCTCCTACATCAGTCTCAGCTGTTCTGCTCTCTTACCAAGTTCAGCTGTAAGCTATCTGGCATATAGCAGGACTGGTCTCCTCTTGAGCTGCTCTGTGGGCCCAGCCTTTTGGGGGTTAAGCAATCCTCTCTCTCACATTGCAGAATCAAATGTGCTGGCTCCCTTTGTCCTCTGTCTCTGTCCATATGAGTCCATTTATATCAGACCCAGCAAGGGGCAGGGACTCAACCTGAGTCACACCTCACTGACATAGTCCAATCCAAAGCCCTAAAGTGATCTTATCAAGTAATTTAATCAAAGGCCCCCTAACTGAATTTAATGCAGTCAAAGGGTATTACACCCAGAGGAATAGATTAGTTTACAAACATAATCTTTCTCTTTTGGGGAGTCATAAAATAATCTCAAACCGCCACACCCATGTAACCAGTCTCATTAAGAAATGCCATATTGCCAATTAGAAGCCTCCAATACAATGCAAAATAGTAATAGAAATAAGGGGCATCCTTGCCTTCCTAGTTACTTATCTTATTGGGAAAGGCTCCATAGTTTCTCCATTAAATACCAGAGTTTATCCTTTTTCTAGTGTTAAGAAAGTACCTCTCAATTCCTATTTTCTTGAATGTTTTTATCAGGAACTGATGTTCTTTTTTTTTTAACCCCTCCCTGCTCCCCCGCCAAAGTTCTTTTAAGCATGTAGAGAGATGATTTTTCACCTTAGTTCTATTAATGTGGTGAATTAAATTCATATATTTCCTAATACGTGAACCTTGTATTTGGGGAATAAATCCTACATAGTCATGATGTATTATTTTTTTTTAAGTGCCGTTGAATTTGGTTGGCAAATATACATTATTGTCCTATAGCTTTCTTCTTTTTTTGGTATGCACTAATTCTACAAAGTGTGCACTATATTTTTTCAAGCATAAACTTTAGGTATCAGAATTATACTTGCTTCATAGAAAGAATTTGGAAGTTTTTTCTTCTTCTACCTATGTCTGGGGACCATTTCAATAGCATTGAGATTAGTTGGACTCTGAAATTTTCCCCTGTGAAACTATCTATTCCTGGTGCCTTTTTGTGGGGAAGTTCTTTGATAAATTTCTCTATTTCTTCCTTGGAAATTTGTCTATTTAAGCTTTCTTTTTTCATCAGAATCAATTCTGGTAAGTTTTATTTTCTTAAGAATATCCATTTGTGGCAGTTTGAGATTATTTACGAATGCCAAAAAGAAAGATTATGCTTGTAAACTATTCTCTTTGATTGTATTAGATTCAGCTGAGATGTCCTTGATCAAATTATGTGAATATTAGGGCTCTGATTCAACCATGTCATTAGGGTGACTCAGAGTTGAGTCCCTGCTCCCTTGGTGGGCTATATAAACAGACACTCACTCTGTTGCGGCTGGCAGAAAGTAATGCAAGCGGCACTCTTGAGGGTACGGATGAACAGTTTTATTACATGTGGTCCCAGAGGAGAGTCAAGTCTCCAAACAATCTGAGCCCCATTTTCCGATTTTCATAAGTTTATATAGGTACACTAAGCAGGCAAATTCCTGAGGAAGCAGGCAGGCAGGGTTACAAAAGCAGAGAAACAAGGTTAGCTTATCTTCCTAAAAGCAGAAGGCCGTTAGGGAGGAAAAGAGTCATTATCTGTTTAAAGTTGTAAATTTCAATTCAAAGGGGCAGCCCAGGGTGCTTATCTTCCTGATGTGGATTCCATGGAGAAAAAGGGGGGAGGAGGGGAGAAAGGGACCCAGGTCAGTTTATTTTCCTAAAGCTGTGGGTTTCTGTGGAGGGGGGGTTAGGGTCCCAACACTTCCCTTATCAATCTCCCCTTTTGATACCCTTATAATTCTTTATGGGGCATCATCTGCTAACATGGGGATTTTTCTATAGTCCCCAAGGGCTGATATTTAACACGAGGCATTACTTGGTGTTTTAAGGCGTTTAAGCGGGAAGTGATGTATTGTGTTAGGTACCGTATATTGCATGGCCTGAGAGTTAAGAGGAAAAAGACTGAGGCTATTACTGGCATAAATGGCAAAATCCAGGAGAGGAGATACTGGAAGTAGTTCCCGTTGGCCGATGCCTGATATACACAGTTTAAACACTCTTTGACTCATTCCTTCAGTAGGGCCACTTTGTCCCTAACTATTCCTGAGGAGTTTGCATAGAAACAGCATTCTTCCCCCAGGGCCTGACAGATCCCCCCTGAACTTGTGGTGAACAAGTCTAATCCTCGCCTGTTTTGTAAAACCACTTCCACCAAGGAGTTTATTTGGTCTTGCAGCCCATTGAGAGCCCCTGATATTTCTTCGAGGTCATTTGATGTTTCCCGTGCTAGTGTTTGTAAGCCCTCCTGA
>JAQZBX010027697.1:0-28228 GCA_029593785.1 Cabassous unicinctus | reverse complement strand
GAGGAATGCACAGCTATGTAATTTTACCAAATACCATTACTCTACACTTTGAATAAATTTTGCGCTTTATTAATATGTATCAATATAACTGATTTGCTTACAAAAAAAAAGTCAAATGTGGGAAAGAAAGAAATAGGACAGGTAGAAAAAAATCAGTAACCAAGAAAAAATAAAAAACAAATGGGGCATCAAAGGAAGTGGAAACACAACAAACAAGAAACAATACAGCAGTAACTCATTTATAAACAAGGAAAAAGAAAGAAAAAATATGATAAGCAAAAATAACATGGAAAAACAGCCTTCCCTCTTAGACATCTGAGGATTTTCTCAGTCTGCTTGTATTCATCAATCAAACACCCTGCTGCCTGCCCTCTGCAGGTATTGAAGCAGGTTTTAGTGAGTCAAATAAGGAAAATAAAATAAAGAAACCTTAAAAAAATTAAGAAATACAAGAAAAGTTAATATAAGAGACTGCCTATATGTGCCCTCTTGTAAAGTTTCAGCTGGAAGCCTGATAACCCAGTGGATCACTTCTCTAAGAAGAGCTGGGAATAAAACCAGGGACCCCATATATGAAAGAATGGAATTCTTCTACTGAGGTAAACAGTCTCCTTAGGTTAGTTAACCTTTCAGAAGTCTATCTAAACCCTTTCCATCAGGCAGGTTAGATACCTTGCATTTTCTGAGCCCTGCTGATTAGGTGCCTGTCCCTGCTTCCTCTCTAATCAAATTCATCTCATACCTGGGTAGCTGGGCATGACAGCCTGCCTGAGGAGATCACCCTCCCCTCTCCCTGATGAGTCAGAGTCTCTTCTGATATTCAAGGGGGGCTCACCTGGCCAAACTCACCATGAAGTAACCATTTTCCACCCTCCCAGAACCTTCATCCTCCCAGGGAATGTGCCCTCACACCCTTCAGAGTAGGGAGACAGAAGCTCCACCTAGGCTATTTGCCCTGAGGGTAGGTTATATGTGCTTCTTCCAGTCACAGGGGTGAATAACTCACTGTTTCCTTTTTTTGTTTTTTAAATCTTTCCAGTACCCTCCTCAATGAGTTAGAGTACTTTCCCATTCTATATATATCCAAAGCAGCTGGCAGGGAGGAAGATGTTTGCTCTCCTCTTAGATGCAATTTTTTTTTTATTGTGGGTAAAAATCAAATTTTTCACAATACATACCAATATTTGTAAAATGATATATAAATACATATGCATATATGTGCATTTGTTTACATAAATGTTATTTGTTATGTGTATATATATATATATATATTTTTTTAAAGGTGCTTAGATTACCTAAATATTACTCAGAAATTACAGGGATTCCCATGTTCCCCACCGCCCACACCTCCAACAACCTCCCACACCACCATTCCTCATCCGTGTGGTACAAAACCCGCAATGGATATACACATCCTGGGGCCTTGCCACCGAGCATAGACAACAGTTCACATCACAGATGCAATTTGCCAAGAGTTTTACTTCACATAATATCTCAGGGGTGAGGGAGAGGAGCCCTTCCTGGTGGCTGGGAGGTTTAATAACTCACTTTTTGCTGCTTTGGCTTCATCTCTCTGTCCTTCAATTTCCTGGGCATTGTGAAATAGTGTCCTGGTTTGCTGAACTGCAAACCAGGTCCCCAAGGCTGCCTTTGGATTTTTCTTCATTGATTTTGGGAGAACAGAGCCTTATCTGCCTAACTCGATGGCCATGTTCCCACAATCCCCTCTGTTGTTCTTTTTCTAGTTCATCCAGATGTGCGATTAAGTCTTTGATTTTAACTCTTACACTTTTTTTTTAATGTAGGCCTTTATGGCTATAAATTTCCCTTTCAGCACTGCATTTGTTGCATCTCATAGGTTTTGAAACACTGTGTCTTCATTTTCACTTTTTTCAAGGTAGTTACTGATTTCTTTTGCAATACCCCCATTAATGTACTAGTTGTCTAATTGTGTGTTGTTTAACTTCCATATCTTTGTGTCTAATCTGGTTTACTGCCACTTACTGATTTCCAGTTTCATTCCATTGATGTCAGAATTACTTTGTATAATTTCAGTCTTTCTGAATTTGTTGAGACTTGTTCTGTGACTTAGCATGTTGTTTATCCTTGAGAATGTTCCATGTGCACTTGAGAAAAATGTTTTTAGGTGTAATGTTCTGTATATGTATGTTAGATCTAGATCTTCTAATGTATTATTCAAGGTATTCATTTGTTTATTGATCCTTCCTTGAGATGTTCTCTTTAATGGTGATAATGGTTTATTAAAGTCCCCCACTTTAATGTAGTGCCTTCTATTTCTCCAGTTAATTTTTCCAAAGTTTACCTCATGGATTTTGATGCACCCAGGTTATGTGATAAATGTTTATGGTCATTCTTTCTCCTTTAGATATATTTTATTTATATGTAGTCACCTTCTTTGTTTCTTAGAATCATTTTGCATTTAAAGTTTACTTTGTCCGATATTAGTATAGCTACTCCTGTCCTATTTTGGTTTTTGTTTATATGTAAAACTATTTTCCAACCATTCACTTGCAAACTTCTTGCTTCCCTGGATCTAAGGTCAATTTCATCTAGACAGCACATAGATGGGTGATATTCCATATCCATTCTGCCAGTATATGTCTCTTGATTGGAAAGTTTATTCCATTAACATTCATGTTATTACTCTCTAGGCATTACTTTACATTTATCCATATTTTCCTTATGTTTATTATGTTGTCTTTATTTCTTTTTAAATATTTTTAGTTAATGTTACCAATAACCTTACTTCCTAAACTCTCCTCCAATCCTCTCTTTCCTGTTTTTTTTCAACATGCAGAGTTCCACTTAGTATTTCTTGAAGTGCAGGTTTCTTATTGACACACTCTTAATTTCTGTTTATCTGTAAATATTTTTAATTCTCCCTCATTTTTGAATTTCAACTTTGTTGGATACAGAATTCTTGGCTAAAAGTGTTTTTCTTTTAGGATCTTAACTATGTCATACCACTTCCTTCTTGCCTCTATGTTTTCAGATGAGAAATAAATACTTAATCTCATCATGCTTCCCTTGTATGTGATGGAGTTCTTTTCTCTTACATCTTTCTGTATTCACTTTTTGTTCTGAGCATTGGGAAATTTGATAAGTATATGTCTCTGTGTAGGACTCTTAAGATTTATCTTATTTGGGGTGCATTGCACTTCTTAAATATATACATCCATGTCCCTCAAAAGAGTTAGGAAATTTAGCCATTATTTCCTCCAACATTACTGTCCTTTTTCCCTTCTCTTCTTCCTCTGGGATGCCTAAAATTCCTAAGTTTCTGCATTTCATGTTGTCATTCAAGTCCTTAAGTCCCTGCTGGATTTTTTTCTATCTCTTTTATCTACCTGTTCTACTATCTCTCTGATTTCATATATATTGTCTTCAACATCACTAATTCTTTCCTTTGCTTATTCAAATCTGCTGTTATTTGCATTAAACATATTTTTGATTTCTTGGATTGCTCTGTTCATCACCATCGTATTTGTTATATTTTATGTATGTTTATGATTTCTTCATTATGTTCCCCCATGTCTTCTTAATATCCTGTGTGTCTTCATTCATTTTGTTAAGTTGATTCATCATATTTGTTTGGAAGCCTTGATTAGTTGTTCCATGTCTACGTCTCCTTCTGATATTTTAAGTTGTTCATTAGTTGAGCCATATCTTCCTGTTTCTTAGTATGGCTTGCAAATTTTTGGTGGTGTCTAGGTAAGTGTTTGTTTTGATGGGATTATTTGGTTGGTTAGCTCCTTCTACTCTAGGGTATTTTTGTGTGTGGTGAGCTTGCTTTTTGAACCTTACTTCCTCTTATTCTATATCCTTGCCACTGTGTTTGTTCCCTTGAAAAATATGTTAGGACCAGATAAATAAAAGCTGAGATAAAAGAAAAATAATAATAATAATGATAACAACAACAAGTAGAAGAGGAACTATAAAAGAGGAAGGAAAATTAATAAGTAATATGTAAATTAAAAAAATAAAAAGGAATAAGAATAAAAAGTGGACTAGAAAAAAATGCAACAAGTAACAATATAGAAATATAGAATAAATTAAAAGGCCTTAATGATGAGAAGACAGAAATGAGAGAAAATTAATAAAAAAACAAACAAAGACCAACCAAGAAGACATGGAATGAAAGAAAAACAACATTGACAGAACATGGAAAAA
This sequence comes from Cabassous unicinctus, assembly GCA_029593785.1. Lineage (NCBI taxonomy): Eukaryota > Metazoa > Chordata > Mammalia > Cingulata > Chlamyphoridae > Cabassous > Cabassous unicinctus. The sequence goes on along the minus strand of JAQZBX010027697.1, from coordinate 24,037 downwards.
TGCATTAAAGAAAAATAAATTTTTAACCAATTTAAGTAGAAAAAAAAATAAAACAAAACAAAAAAAAAGAATCAAAGAAAGGGAAAAGAAAATAAACATAAAACAAAAGAACAACAAAAATTCCCAGCAAATACAGTCTCCTCTATTAAACCCCTGGAACCTCTTCAGGCTGTCAGTGCTCATAAATTATTCACCCTGCAGCCTGCCTTCTGCAGGTGAAGTTCCCAGTTTTTGTGAATAAAATAAAAAATAAAAATGATAAAAAATTAAAAATAGAAAAAAATTCTCAGTCTATACATTGCTTGTCTTAAGATGCTGGCTGGATGCCTGATTACCTGTTTGATTACTCTCTGGATCCCTTCTCTTAGGAGATACCAGGAATCAAACCAGGGGCCTTGTGTATGCATGGAAGGAATTCCTACACTGAGTTACACCAACTCCACAGGTTAAGTAGGTTTCTGAAAGCTTACCCTGCTCTTCCTCTCTCCAATTCCTCAGGCAATTGGACTTCTCTTTGCTGAAGCATGGCTGATTAAGTGCCTGTCTATGTTCCTTCAAAGAACTAGCTCCTCTCTCTCCCAGGGCAGCTGGGTGTGAGAGCCTGCTTAATCAGTTCTCCCAGGAGCCACTTCAGTGCTGGCTTGGGTATTTTTTTGAATACAATGGGGTCTTAGGTGGGCAAACTCATTGAAAATAATCCACTCTCCCCCCTCTCTCAGACCCCTCTTCTTCCCAGGTAAAATTCCTTCTCACTTAGTTGGCTGCAGTGAGTTAGGGGTTTTACCGAGGTTATTTACCTTGAGGGTGGGATATATTTGCTTTTCCCAGCTGCAGTGTTTTTCTTTGGCTTCTTTTTCTCTCTGCCCTTCTCCCTCATGGATGATGTATAGAACTTTTGTATTCTGCAGATCCCTAAAGCAACTCCCTTGGGTAGGTTTCAGTCCTATCTCCATTGTTTTTTTGTGAGAGAGTTGAGCTCTGCCTACCTACTTTTATGTCATGTCCCTGGAAGTCCTTCATACCATTTAAGAATTCCACAGTAAGTAAAAGTTAAACAATGAAACTAATAGTAAAGAAAACCATTTTTCCAAATAACAAGAGTCAAATATTTTTTAAATTAAATGTGACATTTTTACCTTCCTCATATGCATTTCAATGGCATAAACTTTTTATGTATCATTACATTTATGTAATGATATATAAAATACATTAAATTCACACATAAAATTACATTACATTATGATTCATATGAAGAAGCAATTTCCTACATATGAGGTCCCAGGTTCAATCCCCAGCCCCTGTAAAAAAAAAAAAGAGAACAATTTGCAAGCCTGCAGAGAAGAGTAGCAGAATTTATGAGAATGATAGACATGATAGATCAGGTTAAAAATACATGAGGCACATGAGAGCAAAATTTAATATCTTGAAGATAGAATTAGTGATTTCAAATTGAAAACAACTGAATTGGAAATGACAGAAGAACAGAAAAAGAAAAGAATGGAAAAATTGAACAGTCTTAGGGAATTGAATGACAATGCAAAATGCTCAAACATACTCTTTATAATTGTCTTAGAAAGAGAAGAGAATGCAAAAGAGGTAGAAAGAATATTTGAGGAAATAATGATTAAAACCTTCCTAACACTTATGAAACACACAAATATCAATATCAAAGACAGACCATGTACCCTTAGCAGAGTAATTCTGAATAGACCTACCAACAGAAAACTGACTATTCAAAATAACAAATAGAGATAAAAACTATATATTTATGGTTTATGTATGTTATTGTGAGCTGACAAGAGAAAGCCAAAGGACACAATCGCTGAATTAAGTAATTCCTTTACAGTAATAGCATTGATTGTTTATGACATGAACTCCCTTATGAAAAGACATAGACTGATAGAATGGATAAAAAGATGAGCCATCTATATGCTTTTTAAAAGAGAATCGCTTCAGATGATAGAACATATAATTTTAAAAGTGAAAGGATTGAAAAAAATATTTCATCCAAATAGTAAAAAAAAGACCTGGAGAAGTGATACTATTATTGGAAAAATAGATTTTAACTGGAAAATTGATTTAAGGAATGAAGAAGGTCATTATATATTAATAAAAGTGGCAAGACACCATGAATAAAATAACTATAGTAAATATTTACGCACCTAAACTGAGTGCTCCAGGATACACAAGGCACACACTGGCAAAACTGAAGGGAAAAAAAGATGTTTATAAAATAATAGTCAGAGATTCAATAAACCACTCTCAGGATTGGATAGAACATATGGACAGAGGGTAAATAAAGAAACAGAGAGCTTGAATAATATGATAAATGAACTAGACCAAACAGATGTCTATAGAGCATTGTACCTCAAACACCAGGATATACATTCTTTTCAAGTGTTCATGGACCCTTCTCCAGGGTAGACCACATGTTGGGTCAGAAGACTAGACTCAATAAATTTAAAAAGATGGAAATTATACAAAACATTTTCTCTCATCATAAGGGATGAAACTAGAAATCAATAAAGGAAGGAAAAAGGGAAAATTCATAAATATATGGACATCAAACAACACACTCAAATAATTAGTTGTTAAAGAGGAAATTACAAGAGAATACAGCAGATATCTTGAGAAAAACAAAAATGAGAACGCAACATATCAAAACCTAAGGGACAATGAAAAGGCAGTGCTGAGAGGAACATTTATAGTCCTCAATACTTATATTAAAAAAGTAGAAAAACTAAAATTGAAGATCTAACAGTACACCTAGAGTAATTAGGAAAAGGACAGTAAACTAATCCAAAACCAAACCAAAGGAAAGAAATACTAAAGATCAGTGCAGAAATAAATAAAATCAAGAACAAAGAAACAACAGGAGACAATCAACAAAACCAGAATTTGATACTTTGAGAACATCAATAAAATTGGCAAACCCTTAGCTGGACTTACTACAAAAGAGAAAAAAAAAGACCCAAATAAATAAATAAAAAGTGGGAGGGGGTCACTAACACTTACCCCACAGAAATAAGGAGAACATAAGAGGATACAATGAACAAAGGTATGCCAAAAAACTAGACAATGTAAATGAGATAGACAAATTCCTAGAAACACCTGTACCACCTACCGTGGCGCTAGAATGAATAGAAGACCTCAACAAATGAATGGTAGGTGAAGAGATTGAAACAGCCATCAAAAGCCTCCCAAAGATGAAAAGCCTGGGACCAGATGGTTTCAAAGGTTAATTCTACCAATCATTTAAAGTCAGTCTAAGACCAATTTTGCTCAAGCTCTTCCAAAAATTGAAAAGGAGTGAATGCTACCAAACTCATTGTGTGAAGCCAACACCAGATAAAGATATTACAAAAAAAGAAAATTACAGACCAATATTCCTAATGAATATAGACGCAAATTCCTCAACAAAATACTTGCAAACCAAAAGCACATTAAAAGAATTATATCTCATAATCAAGTCAGTTTTATCCCAGGTTTGCAAAAGTGGTTCAACACAAGAAATCAATACTAAATTGAAGAAGAAAAAGCACATGATCCTCTCAATTGATACAGAAAAGACATTAGACAGAATACAGTAGCCTTTCTTCATTAAAAAAAAATCATGCCAAAAGATAGGAATGGAAGAAATCTTTCTCAATATGGTAAAGTACATTTATGAAAAACGTACAGCTAGCATTGTACTCAATGGTGAAAGACTGAAAGCTTTTTCACTGAGACCAGGGAAAAGACAAGGATGCCCACTGTCACCACAGATATTCATTCTGTGCTAGAAGTTCTAAGTGGAGCAATTAGGCTTGACAAAGAAATAAAAGGCACTCACATAGGAAAGAAGAAGGAAAACTTTCACTTTTCAATGATGATATGATGCTATATCTAGAAACTCCAGATAAATACACAGCAAATCTACTAGAGCTAATAGACAAGTTCAGAAAAGTGGCTGGATACAAGGTTAATATCCAAAAAATCTACAGAATTTAAATATATTACTGATGTGCAATGTGAGGAGGAAATCAGAAAAACAATTCCATTTATAATAATCACTAAAAGAAGCAAATAATTAGAAATCAACTTAACCAAGGACATCTGTATAAAGAACCTACGAAATATTGCTAAAAGAAACAGAAGTCTTAAGTAAATGGAAGGACATTCTGTGTTCATGGATTGGAAGACTAAATATCAATAACATGTCAACTCTACCCAAACTGATTTACATATTATGTGCAATCCCAATAAAATTTCCAACAGCCTGTCTTGCAGAAATGGTAAAGCCAATTATCCAATTTATTTAGAAGGTAAGATGCTGAATAGACAAAAATGTCTTAAAAATGAAGAATGAAGTTGGAGGACTCTCACTTCCTGACTTCAAAGCATGTTATTTAGCTGCAGTGTCAAAAACAACATGGTGCTGGCATAAAGACAGACAGATTGGCAAATGGGATCAAATTGAGAACTCAGAAATTGACCCTCACATCTATCGTCAAGTGATTTTAGATAAGGTGGTCAAGCTTTCCCAGCTGGACCACAGCATTCTATTAAACAAATTGTGCTGGGAGAACTGGATAGCCATATCCAAAAGAAAGAAAATATAACCCTATCTCACACCTTATACAAAAATTAACTGAAAATGGATCAAGGACCTAAATATAAAAGTGGCCACCATAAAACTCCTAGATGAAAACATAGGAAAATGTCTTCAAGACCTTTTGGTAAGTCATAATTTCTTAAACCTTGCATGCAAAGCATGAGCAACAAAAGAAAACAATTGATAAATGGGATCTCCTAAAAATTCAACAATTTTGCACCTCAAATGAATTCATCAAGAGTATTGTAAAAGCAACCGATTCAATGATAGAAAATATTTGGTAATCAATATCCAATAAGGTTTTAATATCCGTGATATATAAAGAGATCATACTACTCATCAATAAAAAGACAAACTACCCAATTAAAAAATGGGCATAAGACTTGAAAACACCATTGCCTGAAGAAGAATTACAAATGGTGAAGAAACACATGAAAAAAAATTGCTCAACATTCCTAATGATTAGTGAAATGCAAATCAAAATTACAAGGAGATACCATTTTACACCTATTAATCTGGCCACAATTGAAAAGTCAGAAACTGTAAATTGTGGAGAGCATGCAGAGGGATAGGAACACTTTTTCACTTTTAGTGGGAATGTAGAATGGTACAACCACTATTGAGAACAGTTCATCAGTTCCTAAGGAAGTTGAATATAGACTTGCCATGGGACCTGACGATACCATTACTAGGTATATACCCAGAAGATGTGAGATCAGTGATATAAACAGACATATGAACACCAATGTTCATAGAAGTGTATTCATGAATTCCAAAAGTTGGAAACAACCTAGGTGTCCAATCAACCTATAAACGGATGAACAATTTGTGGTGTATACACACAATGGAATATTATGCTGCAGTAAGATGGAATGAAGTTGTGAAGCATGTGCTAACATGGATGAATCTGGAGAACATTATTTTGAGTGAAGCAAGCCAGACACAAAAGGACAAATAATGTATGATTCCACTATTATGAAATGAATAATTTTGTAAACTCTTGGAAGAAATAACAGAATATAGAAAATAGAAATGAGAATAGAAAAGGTAAAGAATGGAAAGCTGAGCATTAATCTGCAGAACTGGCTAAAAAAAGGTCAATTGTAAATCTTTGGAAATGAATAGAAATGATGAAAGCACATCATAGTATTTGTAACTAGTAGAGCTATTTTATAGGTCTGGCAGAGGTTGAAAGGGAAAATCTAAGCTCATGTATTTACTAGAAGGAAAGCTAAAGAGTCATGAACTGTATAACATAGTGAAACCTCAGGTAAAATACAAATATAGGTGTTATTGCATATATAAGATAGTTTTTACAAAATACAAATAAACTGCAGAGATGGAAACAGAATAACAGCTATGTATGGCAGGGTAAGCATAGAGTGAGAGGTGATCAATTGTATTTTTGGTTTTTATTTTTATTTTTGGAATAATGAAAATGCTGTAAAGCTGATTGAAGTGATGAGTTCACAACTATGTGATTTTACTGAAGACTACTGGTTGTACACTTTGGATGGGTTTATTCTTTATTAATATGTATCAATAAAATTGACCTGTTAAAGAAATCATGTGTACACCTCTTTAACTTTTCTAATAGAAGCACTAGTGAATGGCTGTTTCAGCCTCTGTTCTTGTTCCTCAGAGATCTTCCAGATCAGAGGATCTTAACATGGGGTCCATGAGCTTGAATTGAAATAAAAAAAAAAAAACACAATAGTATTCTTGTGGAGACATGGTGCTGGTGTGATATATTTATTAAATAATACACAGTATAGTCTGGACTTAGAAAGCTGTCCATGGATCTCACCTGACTGGCAAAGGGGTCTGTGAAACAAAAAAGTTTAAGAATACTTGTTCCCGATGAAGCTAGACATGCAATCCAACTTTTTGAAAGAGAAAATTTCCTCTGTCTGCTCTACACTAGCCAGTAAATTTCAGTATGTAGACTGTAGTACATATACTACCACTGTGGATCTGAAGGTTTGACGGATGGAGGATCACACCTGCTCTCACTTAAGAAAGCTCAAAAGCTTGGCATTTTCTCTCTTTGTCCAGTTCTGCTGTGGTTGTTTTCAATGCTCATTCACATTTTAGAATTGCAAATAAATAATCCCAATAACTTTTTCCATGTTATTGATTGTTGTTGTTGTTTTTTTTTTGGTGAGATTCACCCCTAGAATTTCCTGTTCTGTAATTTTCTGACATCATTACTCTCTTTGAGATTTTTACTGTATTTAATGCTTTGGAATATTAATTATTTAGTCAAATCTTTCTCATTTTTCTGGTGTTTGAAATCTTAAAAAAGCCTTTCAACATGCAAACATTTTATATTCCAAAGTGTTTTCATAATACCTGTATGTTTTCCTTTACATATATATTTTAATTATCCTTTATCTGTTTATGCATATGACAGTAAGGTAATCAACATTTTCTTTTATCTCAAAAGTATGTTTACTTTTTAAATAATGTATAATGAAATATACATTTCATTAAATATATATCTGACGTATGCTAAGTGATTTGTACTCTTTGGGTGTGTACATATATATATGCATATGTTCTCTAGAGTTTTTATGAATATATATCATTCTTTGCTATAACAAATACTACAAGCTGGTTTTCTAAAAATAGGAATTTATTGATTCTTGGTTTTGGAAGATAGAGGTCCAAAATCAAGTTATTTAGAAGTATTAGACTTTTCCAAAATCTGTAGTGTTCTGTTGGTGGCTCCTGAGATCCATATTCTCTTCATTTCTCATATGGTGATCTTCTTTCCCTTCTTTTGTCTTCTGCTGACTGATTGTATCTGAATTTCCTCTGCTTATAAAGCTTTCAGTTACATAATAATAAGGTCCACCCTGATTCAATTTATAATATATAAAAATAATTACAAGTATCCCATTTCAAATGAGTTCACATGCACAAAATCAATGGTTGAGAACTGAACATATTGTGGGGAGGACGTGATTTAACCCCCAACAAAATCTCTCTCTATCCCTATGTACATGTCTCTATCTATCTATCTATCTATCTATCTATCTATCTATCATCATCATCATCAATTTATTTATATTTTCATTTGTGTCTGTTTTAAGCTTCTATATTCCCTTCCACTGCTCTACTTATCCATTTCTCTAGCAAAAAAATGCTCATTTGATTGTAGTAGTATTCTATCAAGATTTAAAATGTACCAAGTACAACAATCTCATTAATTCTTTAAATGTAGTTAGAAGATATTCTTACATATTTATTTTGGTTCCCAAAGAATTCCTCATGAGAATGCAGGTCACTTAACAAGTGATCCCACTACTTGCTTTTTCAATAATGTAACTATGAATATTATTCTTGAAAAAAATGAAAATTTGTGATTACCATGGTTTCTAGGCGAAGGGGGAGGGAAGAACAGGTGGAACATAGAACATTTTTTGGGTATTGGAATTGTTCTGCATGATTTTGCAATGGTACAGGCCATTATATATTCCATTAAAATCTAAAAAATTGTACGTGCTAAGTGTAAATCATAATGTAAACTATAGACCATGATTATTAGCAATGTTTCAATATCTGTTCATCAATTATTTCAAATGTACCATACTCATCTAAGATGTTATTAATAGGGGAAAATGTGAGACAGGGATGGTTGGGAGTATATGGGAATCCCATTTATTTATTTATTTATTCATTTTTCTTTCTTTTTTTTTGTTTTTTAGTTATTTTTTATTAGATTTCCCTTTTATTTTTAATGTGATATTTTTGTAACCAAAATCTTTGAAAAAATGACACTGGGGAATATACAGAAGAAATTTTAAACATACTTAAAAGATAACATATCTTATGGTGATGAAAGGCACAATGGAAGAAATTTTTTGCTTTGTTTCTGGGGAGGTTTTGGATTTCAGAAAAGTTACAATGATGGCAGCAGAAGATCACTTGTGTGCAGTGTTAGTGGTGGGGAGATGTGTGAGGCCTGCCTCTGTGAAATATGGCTGTGTTCATGTGGTCATGGGATATTATCTCAATGGGTGGAGATCCCCACAATAGACAACAATATATTAATTTCCCATCCTGGGGAGTCCTGCTATGAATCTCTAGTGAAGGAGGGCAGACCAATAAGTCAAGGCCTTGATATCAATGTCTTTACTTATGATCTTTATTCTTGTAAACTGAAACTTAGCCTAGTAATATCTACTGCTTAAGCATTACATCCTGGAAATTCCTGGCTACTCAAATGTGGCCTCTCTCTAAGCCAAAATCAGCATATAAACTCATTGCTACCTCCCTGGCTTCAGATATGTCTCCTGGGAACAGGAGCGTTATCTGGCCCTGAGGGATTATTAACAAATGCCATTTAGTGATGCATTTGGAAAAAGACCCTGAACACAAAGGCGACATATTGAATACAAATGAGTTTTTCTGGCTATGAGATTTTAAAGTGAGTTGGGACAACACTCCAGAGATTGCAGTGATTCCTATCTCAGGAGGTTCTCACTGACTGCTATGGTAAACAGTGCCTTAAGCACAGGTGATCCTGAGGGCTCAAGAAACAACTGCACACTATAGGCAGGGCAGACACCACAGGAAAATGGCAAAACATTGGTGGGTTTTACGTTGGAATATTTTATAATCTATCTCCACAATGTAACAGTTAGACTCCCTTATAATTTCCCTACACATGATTCTTCTGCTCTTTTTATTTGAACCTAAAATTAGACTATACCCATTAAACATATGTCCCAGAGACTTAAATCTTCTGGTTGTTCATATGCTGTTTGAGTCCTGAATTTCAACAGAGTTGCAGCCAACACGTAACCTCCAGTTCATCAGGACAACTAAGAAAATGAGGATGATAATATGTCCATCCCCAAAAACAGTATCTACAACTGCAAGCAAGGTATTTCCATTCAGCTGCCCCATGGAATCTAATCTCCTTCTCAATAGTAAGCAGAACGAGCATCACTATCCCCAAATCCTCAAAACTGAAGGAGGGAATGCAACAGTGGACCAAAGTGGACTTATTATTATTCTAGTAACAGAAGAAACTATAATATTAATGTAAAGTTAATGGTCACCAGATGATCATAGGGGAGGGTGAGGGAAGAATTGTTGGAATACAGGACATTATACATTTTGTCAAAACCTATAGAATTGTGCTGTGCAAAGTGTAAACTATAATGTATACTATAGACCATGGTTAATAGCAATACTTTAACAAGTGTTCATCAATTGTAACAAATATACCACACTAATTGATATTGTCAATGGGGGAAATTATGAGAGGGGAGGGGGCAGGGTATAGGGGAATCCCATATGTTTTGATTATAACTTTTTGAAATCTAGACCTTTAAAGATAAAGTTTTAAAAAATGAAAGAAAAAAAAGAACTGATGAGAATGCTGCTCCCTCCAACAAGAGTCCCAACTCCTTGTTTTTTCAATAATAGTAGCTTCCATCATTCTTTGTCTTTTCAATATCCACTGTACACATTTCTAGCCCCTGAATGCTTTTCTCATTTGTGTGTGTGTGTTGGGGGGAGGGGTTTTTATTTTCCTGTTTCCAGTAAGGGCATCACACTGACAAAACAGTATAAGAAATTCACAGTGTTTAAATTCACTTTATTAATTTTATCCCTTATCCATTAATGTCTAATATGTTATTGGGCTTTTATTATAGATGGTGAAATCATAGTTGGTATAGCACCTAAGTTTAGAATCTGTCTAGTTATGCATTCAGTTATGCATTTAGTGACATTTTTCCAATCATAAAAAGAGAAACAAAAACAAATCAAAGAAAACATTCTTGTCTGTCTCCTGGGAATATTTATTTTATCATTTGCTTTATTTTTATTCTTTACAAGTTTTCTTAAATGTCTTCTTCTGGAACTCTTGTGTTATTTTGTTTATTTTATCTATCTTTCATTTTACTCATCTATTTTCCTCTTAAACAAGGATAAGCATATTGTTTTTACTAATTATAACAAGAAAGTCAGTAGGTTCTGCCTGTTGATGCTTGTTTATCTGGTTGATCCAGAGCTGACATCAATATGCATTCATTTTTATATTTGTTCTCTCAGAATTATATGAGAACATTACAGGAAGATTTCAGTATACACCCATATTAATAATTATTATTTCAGTATAGTAAGACAGCTGCCATCATTCCTTATCTGGTTCATGTTCAGAAAACACAGAATAAAATCTTTTAGATTATATCAAACCTCTTCTTAATATCATCTTGTTCATACTATTATTTACATAATATAAAAGCTTATAGTTCTCTATATTACTCAGTTGATCAAACCAGAAGATAATGATTGGAAAATCACAAAACATCTTAGGAATTTCTGCAAAAGGCTTGTGCACAATCTGCAGTGCATTTCCAGGGTGAATTGTTTTGGGGGCTAAAGGCCTTGAGCTTAGGCTACAGGTAAGCAGTGAATGTTTCTCCTTGGAGAGTTTCTGGCTGTGCTCACCTTTCATTTGGTAATTTTTTTCTTTTACTTTGTTCTCTCCACATACTTCTGGTAGAGCAAATTAAACTGTTTTTCAGTTTACTTATTTGATGTCACAACACCTACTTGGTACTTCAGTGTTTTTATATGGCCAGTATAATTTGGCATTGGTGTGTTTAAACTCCACAAATCTTTCATTTTTAATATTCCTCCATTTCATGGTGGACTTCATTTATTTATTAAAAAACTCAGAATTTAAAAGCAATGTTTCATTTATTTTGGTTTGGTTATTTGAAAATCTTCTTTTTCCTGTAGAAACTGCAATAACTTGCAGCCATAACATCATGGCAAATAACAGCTCACACAAAAGGACAAAAAAGAAAAAAAGAAAAAAAACCACCACAATTTTCTACCAACACTACCCTGACACCTAAAGTCACTAGGGTTATCTACTTGTGTAACCTTCCTTTCAACCAGCCATCCATGCTGTGAAATCACCTATAACATGTACCATTCTCCATTTGCCCACTCCTATGAGTAGCTAGAGGGAATATAGTTAGCATGCAGGTTGTGGCTAATCTTTTCATACTCTGGGAACACACTCAAGAGAAATTATCAAATCAAAACTTGTTTTTCTGCTTATTCTAATGAGATTTCCTGCTAGCAGTTTCTAGGGGACAGATAATTGAATGCCATATCTATTAAATGTTCATGAAGATATATCTGGCTTCCTCAGGTAGCTTATCATGAGCAAATGTAAAATTAGCATATACATGGATATGGCTTGCTGAAACATTTCATGGCCATCTATACAATTATTGCAGTATAAAATGGAGATATTTCCTCGTCAATATAATGTGTTTTATGTAAGGTACTGCCAGTTATGTATGATTTAGAGAACTTGTTTTTAAAATCCGGGGCGTGGTGCATGTTAAAGTGGTAAAAAGGTAAAAAAAGGCCTGGGGGAGATGTAACAATGGTTGCAGATGTCTTGCTTTGCTTCCATCTCCAGTCACTTGTGTCCTTTAACTTGCTAATAAAATTTTTACTGCCTAAGTTCTTTGCAGTATATTTTCTCTACATGATTTAAACTTTGCTATATGTGTAGCTATTCATTTTCCTTTGAGAAGTTTGAGCTGTGTCTGAATATATGTATATTTATAAGCACATATATGCACATATTCAAGCATTTATGAACACCAGTCCCAGACCTTAGATTTTAAGGTTGTAAAACAACAGACAGAAATGGCCTTAACTCAATTGTATTCACGGTACTCTATAAAGAAGCTGGAATGCATTGAATAAGCAATCATGTTGTATTGGAATGGGAACCTCTTATATGGAATTAAATAGACTGAACACTCCCAAATATAAACATTTTGGAATGTTTTGTATTGTATTTCTTGAAGGCAATACATGAAACAAAACCCATGCATTTAGGAGGAAGGCTTTTTACTAAAAAATTTAACATTTTATTTAGACAGAAGGCATTTATTTGACTGAAATGGAAGGAAAGCACCTTTGCATCACTGAAAAATGTACTAAGATTTTGATCTCTTCTTCAAATATGAAATATATTCAGAGTGTTCTTAATAGTGGGGAATCATCAGACCTATGTCCTGTAGCGATATATAGGAAAGAAATTCTGAGGAGTGTGTGTTGTTCTTTAATAAAAATAATTAAAGAATTAGTTTGAGAAGTACTTGGGTCCATAGAATGGAGTTATGGGTTATGTTTGAAGTGAGAAATGATTGTAATAAAACAAATGTTCTTTAACTTTGATGAATTTGGGGGAATAGAAAAAGAACATGTTAAAAATGAGATGGCCTCCTTATCCACTAATTTCAGGAGGAAGTACTTGACCCTAAGTATATTTAATTCAAAATTTGAATATTTAAATAATAACTGAATTATTTGTCTTTATTTATCCTAACCAATAATCACATCTCATCTCTAAAATCCATTGTACATAATCAGAAATTCTTACTTTATTTATAATCTAAGTCTTTAATTATGCTATAGCATAAGATTCCCTTTATTTTCCTGCAGAACATTTTATAATTTTATTGCATACCTTTATTTGAATGAGTTAGTATGCAAATCCACTATGTGCCTAAAATAATTTCAAGCCTAAAGGGGACATTTAACAAAACAGGTGATTTAACTTATTGTGCTCTAGGGATTCACTTTCTTTTATGACCAAACTAGTATTGTTAATTCACTCTTTGAGGACCTGGTTGCTGATAAAACCTGTACACTTACAAAGAATTTTCATGAATGCTCTTTTCACATTCCTATTCCTTAGACTGTAGATGAAAGGATTCAGCATCGGAGTCACCACATTATACATGACAGATGGCAGTGTGTCTGTCACAGCTGTATGAGATGAAGAAGGCTGAAATAGATAGCAATACCTGTACCATAGAACAATATCACCACAGATATGTGACTGCCACAGGTGGTAAAGGCTCTATGCTTCCCCTGAGTAGAATTAATCTTGAGAATGGTGGTGAAGATAAGCACATAAGATAAAAGGATGCAGATAAAAAGTGTGAGAGCCAAGAGTGCTCCTACTGTATAGATCATCATAATGGTGAAGGACACATCAGAGCAGGAGAGCTTCAGGAGTGAATTCAGATCACAGAAGAAATGATGGACAACATTAGAAGCACAGAAGGAGAGATGTGCCATTAAGATAGTGTGTAGGAGGGCATGGAGATAGGTCAAAACCCAGAGCCCAGCAACCAGTTGGAAACAAAGGTAAGGATTCATTATGCTGGTGTAATGTAAAGGGTGGCAGATTGCCACATACCTATCATACACCATCACACAGAGAAGGAAGTTCTCCATGTTCACAAAAGAAATGAAGAAGAAGAGCTTGGTGAGGCAGCCAGTAAAAGAAATAGTGTTGTTATCTGTTAAAGTGTTCACTACCATTTGGGGGACTGTTGTTGAAGTATAACAGATGTCCACAAAGGCCAAGTTGCTAAGGAAGAAATACATGGGGGAATGGAGTTGAGAATCACAGCCAATGGCCAAGACAATGAGCATGATCCCTGATATGGTGACCAAGTACATAGAAAAGAAGAGCAGGGACAGGAGTTGTTGCTGCTCTGCTGAGTCAGAAAATCCCAGAAGCAAAAATTCATTGATGATGGTGAAATTTCTTCTCTCCATCTTCCCAACAGATCTAGGAGAACAAAATATTACATTTGTAGAACAATAGCTTGAAACCTGCCATTCACAAGGATGTGTGTGTGTGTGAGAGTGTCATAAAGCACTATCCAAACATTACTTGCTTGAATGTTTGCCAATTACATCTTGTTTATATGATAATCATATATTGTATTTATGATTATTCAAATAGACATTCTGGTTGTAACAATCTCAGTTTCTTTGAAGAATAATCATTTCTTCTTCCAAAAAATGCAAATTAATTGAAAGACATCAATTTTTATTGTCCCACTTATATTTTTTCCAGAGTAATCATATAATTATTTGACTTTATAAATTTATTTGATTTATTAATTTTAAAGCCATACTATTAACTGATCCATTAGAAATATTTAATTTTAATGAGTAATTATCCTAATAATCACAATTTTATATCCATGCTATCAGAGCCCCTTATTCAGCATTTTTTTCACTTGTTAGAATAAATTTTGCTTACCGAGAATCATGTCTGCCTTCCTTCATCAGTTTGACTATTTCTTCTTTGGTCTCAAGCTGATTACTTGATATAGGGTTGGGCTATCATGGAAGTCATCTGAATCCCAGTGCATTTCGACTGGGTTTGAGGTCCCTTTCTCAAAGGAGTTCATACAGTGCCTCCTCTGAAGGCAATATCAGTATCTTCCATAAGTGTAAAAATCCTTCATACAGTGACTTTCTGCTCCACATCCATTAACTGGACTTAAAAGTACAGGTGTCAGGGTAAGTTTTTGTGGTACATGAAAGCCCATGTCTTCTATTTCAAGGTGATTCCTCCCTTATTATTTGGCATCTACAAATTTCACCATTAATCTCTCCCCTGATGCAATAATCAGATTTTCTAATTATTATATTACTTAAATTTTACTATTTCTGATTTATGCCATCCAATTTTATTTATTATTATTAAATCTTGCAGATACCTCACTTGCTAAATAAGAAATTTGTCAAAATAATGCTTCAAAACTATTATCTGCATTTTTGTGTGGGTTGATATTACTATTCTTAATGTTAACAATACAAGAATACAATGCCATTTTTGCCTCTGGACTATGGATGACGCAGCGATGATGGAAATGTTTTCTCATGGACTCTTCCTGCTTATGATTACTTAATTGGATGCATTCTTCTCTTATTCATCATGTCCTATACTTTTATTCCAATAACTTTTCTAAAATATTTGATTTATTAATATCCAGGGAACTTTTACCAATTTTTAATGATGTCGTCACCTGCCTCACATTTTTCTTCTCTGTCTCTAATCTTATTAATGATTTATATAGACTCAAAGCTAATACAAAATCCCACCTATGAACTATATCTATGTTCCATTCAGAAACAAATTTCAGGATAACATGTTTAATCTTTTCTTCATTTACAATTTCACTATCTCCCGAATTTTAATATTAACATGTCTCTCACTCTTCTTGTATATCCAGTCTTGCCTGTACTCTCTCAATTATCTTCACTTATGTTTCAGTCTTATCATGAGTTCCACTCCTATATATACTATCTTTAATCAAAACCTATCTATGTACCTGGCATCATTTAATTCTGAAGTCAGCCCATTTTGGTAACTCTTTCAAATCTCTAGTCACTTTCTTCCACCTCAAAATTCTCACCCCTGCCACAAACCAATATTCAAATTTTTGTTTGTATACTAAATCATCTGAGAATTGCTGGTGATCTCAGTGCATTTGGGGCTATTACAACATTTTGAAAATCAATTTCATCATGGGACACATTAACCCCATCAGATGCATCTCCTATTGATTCCCACCCACTTTAATTACTCACCTTGAATTCCAATTTGCCCATTCCCAGTATCTCAGGGTGAAACCTTGGTGACAAAATACATTGCATACATTCATATATGCATCCCCTTATGGAAGGAGCAGCCTTTTACCTTGGCTTCCCTCAGCTGCATGCAGCATCAATTATGCCATTTTTCTCATTCCCATAATTGCTGAATAATGTTATTTTTATAGCAAGCATCACAATTTCTTTTTATTGTCTGATACATATAGATTGTATTATCTCAAGGGTAGAATTTTAATTTATTATGTTGAATCTTTTGTACATATAAGGCACCTAATTAGTGCAAAGTACAATAATGAATGAAAATAATAAATAAATGAAAAATTCTGGAGAAATAATTTGGTTTTGTTTATCTCTAATTTTCTGCAATGACATTATATGAACTTGAAAGAGAGTCCTTTTTGTATTTTCTCATTTAGTGTATAAGATATTATTTCTAGGATTTTGTATATCAAACAGGAATTCTTAAGTTTCATTCTGCTCTTGAAATATTTAATTTATTAATTAATAAATTTATTCATTTATGTATTTACAAATTAGTTGTATATTCTATAAAATAGAAAAAATATTTATCACTACATAACTTCTTCTTTGGAATCTTTTGACACCTAAATATTTCCTACACATCCCATAAAATTCTATCATAAGAATATAGGAGGGTGTTTGCATTTATTCACATTCTCAGTGGAGAGGGGAAAAGGGGAGGAAATGAGATACAGATAAATATGTTCTTCCCTATAGAGAATAATAATGTATCACAGTGGGAGTATTTACATTTTTTTTTTTGTTTTTAGAAACACAAATGCATAGGACTTGAACAAAAGTATAGTTAACTCTCTTGAGCTCAACACCCTAGAGGACTGAGTTTGAATTCATCATCAAATGATTTTTATGTTGTTTGTGAACGAGATTATTTTGACAGTTTTCTTTTAATTTTCACAGAGTGAAATAATGAATAGAAGGAGAAAGACTGGAATCCGATGGAGGTCTATAGATAGAAGTCCCTTTCTTTTATAGGGTAATATTGCTTGGGGGAAAGAAGGATAGGAAAAGTTGAAACACTGAAGCAAATAGCTCTTTATTGCATTTCCATAATGCTCAAGGTGACCAATTAAATGCTGATGCTAAAGGACCATTCAGTGATATAAAGGAAAAATCAGAATAGAAACATTTGGATTCAAATCTTTCTTTGTAAATAGTTACTTAACCTTGTACATGGTACTTTATCATTGCATAGCTTAGTGTTCTAATCTATATAAGGCCAAATACTACCCACATAATTTAGTTGGAACAAGAGTTATACCATATATGTAAAATTGTGAGTATGTTTCCCAGCCACAGGGTTTTTCCTGAAGCACCTAGTTAACTAATAGATTAATGGCTGAAATGACAAAAGGTGGGACCACAAAAATCAAAGTAAAGAGAGAGAGCTTTCTGAAATGAGATTTTTACCACACACTGACAACAGTGATTATATATTTCAATATATACGAAATAGATTTCCTCTATATAGATTATATGTAATTTATATATATATAATTTAAAATCATAGAGGTGATAATTCTCAGAACACTATAAGTTATTCTGAATCTAACATCTAAATCAAAAAATATTAATGTAAAATATTCTATCACATATCCACTTACATGAATCCAGACTAATTTATAACTCTGTATTAAAATATATAATTTATTAAATATATTGTTTTTAATTTATTAGTTTAAGTAAAAGTAAGGGGTCTTTATTAACACACATTTAAAAAAAGAAAAAATAAAATATATTTAAATCACATTGATACATGCATGATCTAAATTAATTGATTGGTTTTCCAATAAAATATAAATATATATATAAATATACATACCTATACATACATACTTATACATAGGTCCATATACATGTGTTTTTTAATGTAGGGAAAGACCTTTATACATACATTTAGAAGGAGAACCAGGGTTTGTTTATAAATATATAATTATTAAGTGGAGAATCGGGGTTTATAAAATGTTTTCAATTAACGAATTTTATGAAATACTTTTAGAACTTAAGGAATTATGCTTTCTTGCAGGAGTTCCGTAAAATACTGTATTACACATGTGCATTTGAAAGGTGAAAAGGAGCAAGGTAGAAATCAACTTTTATTAAGTAGTCATCCATTTATGTTCCATCTCACCCTCATGAAGTAGTAAGTTTTGACACATGAAACCCCAATTTAGAGACAAAGAAAAATAGGCTCAGAAAGCTTAACTATATCAGAAAAGAATGTATTCTTGATGTCCTTTATCTCTTCCTTCATTTCATTGAGTTGATTAAAGATTTTTTTTGACATCTTTGATTAGTTGTTCCACATTCTGCTACTCTTCTCTAGATGCTGCCACAGAGAATTTGGGAAATAATATTTTAAAATCAGATTCTGTCCATTTCACAGTCCATTATTTTCCCTTCTTTCACAACATTCTTCCATTAGTTTCTCCACTTACTGGTGTATACCTCAGGGAAAATAATTCATTATCCATTCTTATTCTTAAATTTCCATCTGGAATATTATTATATTTTATTTCTTGTTTATTTTCATGTGAAAAACATAGACATGGTTATTTTAAATGAAATATTTATTGATTCAACATATAAAAACGAATTGTATATATTTTCAAAACCTGGACTCTGAGAGCTATTATGGGAGAAGGAATGAGGGGTGCAGGGCATTGCCTGCATGGGATGAGATATTCAGACTGTTTGCAGTGGTAAAACAAGGGAAGACATAAATCTCTGCAGACAAAGAATGGAAAATTGTGATGGCAACATGATCAAAGTACTTCTTCACAATAATTTATTGAGGTCGAATTCACATAATGTAAAATTGACCATTTTAAAGTGAACAATTCAGTATCATTTTTAGTACAATCACAACATTGTATAACACTACCTCTATCCAGTTCCATATAATACCATCCCTCCAATATATATCTTACTACTTAAGCATAATTACCTATTCTTCCCATGCCTCAATAGTAAGCATGCAGTAATATAATTTCTTTCTTTATAATTTTGTCTATATTTGAACTTTCATATAAATTGAATCATATCACAGGTGACCTTTTTCCAGTTTCTCTCACTTAGCATTTTTGACCTTCATCCACATTGTATCATGTGTCAGCACTTTATTACTTTGTATGACTGAATCTTCTCAGGGCAAAAAAGAGTCAACCTTGTTCCAAATCATTGTAAGATAAGCATAGAATCTGCAGCACATGTGGCAAAATATTATTGTCAAGACTTCCTAATATACAGCCTAAATAACTAAGGGGGCAAGCTGAGGAGAAATTGTCTTTTGGAAATAAGCGCATCCAAAATTGTCCATAATTTAGAGGAGAAAGAGAAAGTCTCATTTAATTGATATTCATATTCTCAATATTTCTCTCATGTTTTATAAATAGGACAAGGAATAATTTCATTCATTACTTTACCCTTTAATATTTTGACAACATTTAGATCATTGTTTTGTTTGTTTTTATCCCTGACATAAATCATTTGGAATCAGTGGAATCACAGGTGCTTAAGAGCAAGACTACCTAATATTTGTTTCCAATGGAAAAATGAAATATGGGGCCCTTTGTTTAAAAATTAGGTAAAATTCTTGATAGTAATTTATAAATTGCTTGCCTTTTTACAAGGTCTCAGACTCAACTTGTCACGAAAGTTGTATTCATTTTTCAATGCTGCTCTAAGAATAATATTTTTAAAAATAAATGTATTAATATCTATTTTCCTATTCATGTTAATATTCTGTAGCATTATTTTTAAATGCCACTATCAAGTATTTAATTTATACAAATTCATACTTTATGATTAATTTTTTAACAAATCAATTTTATTGACACGTATTATTGAAGCATAATTTCATCCAAATTGTAAAATCAATGGTATTTGGTATAATCACACAGTTGTGCCTTCATCACTTCTATCATTATTAGATTATCATTAATTCAATAATAATAATAAATAAAAAACAAATACACAACCAAGAAAATTCTTCACCTCTTAATCTCTCTTTTTCCCTTGCTGTACATAGCTACTATTTCTGGCTATTCTTGCACATTTATTTATTTGATTATTAAGCAGTTCTACTGAGATGTATTCACATACCATATGATCTATCCAAAGTGTATAAACAATGGCTTTTAGTATAATCAAATGTTGTAGAATCGTCATCTCAACAACTTAGAACTATTTCATTAAATCAAAAAGAAAGACTCCATACACCTTAGCCTTCCTTCCCCCGCCATACATAAACACTAATCTAATTAAACTTTAAAAATTAATGTGTATTTGCATTTTATATAAATGGAACTATATAAGATATAGTACTCTATCTGGTCTCCTTCATTTACTGTAATGATTTTTTTATCTGATATTAACATTTTGTAGTATTAACCTACATTTGTTCAGCTTCAAAGAAAAATGATGTTATATATGCAAATTTACACATATCCATATTTCCCATAATATATTTGTATTTTACACAATATATTTACTTCATACTAGGGCAATCATACAGTATTTGTCCTTTTGCATTTGGCTTACATCACTCAACATAATGTCCTCCACGTTCATCCATGATATCATATGTTTCAAAACTTCATTCATTCTTATATTTGCATAATATTCCATTGTGTTTATATACCACAAATTGTTTATCCACACATCAGTTGAGGGATACCTAGGTTATTTCCAAATTTGGGCTATCATTAGCAATGCTGCTATGAACATTGGTGTGCAGATGTCTGTTCCTGTCATTGTGCTCAGATCCTCTGGGTGTACACCTAAAAATGGTGTTGCTGATTCCCATGGCAAGTCTATATTCAGCTTTCTTAGGAACTGCCAAACAGTCCTCCACAAAGGCCGTACCATTCTATATTGCCACCAACAGTGAATAAGCATTCCTATCTCTCCACATCCTCTCCAACTTTTACTGTTTTCTGACCTTTAAATAGTGGCCAGTCTAACAGTTGTGAAATGATATCTCATTTTAGTTTTGATTTGCAATTCCCTAATCACTAGTGAGCTGAAATTTTTTCATGTATCTTTCACCATTTGTATTTATTCTTTGGACAGTTATCATTTCAAGTCTTTAGCCCAATTTTTAATTACATACTTTGTCTTTTTATTGTTGAATTGTATTATCTCCTTATAGATCATGGATATTAAACCCTTATCAGGTATGTGATTACCAAATATGTTCTCCATTGAGTTGGCTGCCTTTTCACCCTTTTGACAAAGGCCTTTGTGGTACAAAAGTGTTGAATTTTGGGGAGGTCCCTTTTTCTATTTTTTTACTTTTGTTGTTCATACTTTGGGTGTAAGATTTAAGAAGTACCACCTACCACAGATCATGAAGATGTTTTCATCCATTTTCTTCAAGAGTTTTAAGATTGTTGTTTTTATATTTAGGTCCTTGAAACATTTTGAGTTATTTTTTGTATAAAGTGTGATATAGCGTTCTTCTTTCTTTCTTTTGAATATGGCTATCCAGTTCTATCAGCACCATTTGTTGAATAGACTGTTCTGTACAATCTGGTTGGGCTTAAGAGCTTTGTTAAAAATCACTTGACTATAGATGTGAGGGTCGATTTCTGAATTCTCAGTTTGGTTCCTTTGGTCAATCTGTCTGTCTTTATACATGTACTATGTTGTTTTTACCATTGTACCTAACCAATGTGCTTTTAAGTCAGGAAGCAAGAAAATTCCAACTTTGTTCTACTTTAAAAAAATATTTTTGGCTATTTGTGTCCCCTTACCCTTTCAAATAAATATGATTATTGCATTTACAACTTCTGCAAAATGCTATTCTGATTTTTATTGGAATTGCCTTGAATCTGTAAATCAGTTTTGTTAGAATTGACATCTTAACAATATTTAATTTTTGTTGTTGTTGTTTGTACTTTACTTTTTTTTATTTTTTAAAAGATACTTAGATTACACAAATGTTACACAAAAAATAGAGGGATTCCCATATGCCCCACCTCCCCCACCCCCTACAGCCTCTCACACAAACATTCTTCATTAGTATGGCACATCCACTTCAACTGATAAACACATCCTGGGGCTTTGCCATTAAGCATGGACCATAGTCTACACTCTCTCCCACACAGTTCCACATGTTATGTGATGATATGAAGTGGCCTATATCTGTCATTGCAATGTCATTCAGGACGATTCCCAAGTCTCAATAAAACCCCCGAATTTCAACTGTTTTTCCCTCTCCCTGTCCCTAGAGCCACCAGTGGCCACTGGCTCCACATCGATGTTGCAATTTCTTCCATTGCTAGAAACACAATATGTCTGTAGTAGAATACCAGTCTACCAACACATGAACACAGAAGGTCCTTCCATTCATTTAAATCTTTTTTGTATTCTTTTAGCAATATATTGTAGTTTTTTGAATACATGTGCTTTATGCACTTTTTTAAGTTTATTCCTAAATATTTGATTGTTTTAGTCATTATTATAAATGGAAGTTTTTTCTGATTACCTCTTCTGATTGCACATCAGCCGGATATAGAAACACTATTGATTTTTACATATTAATATTGTATCCCACCACTTTGCTGAATTCATCTATTAATGCTAGGAGCTTTGTGGTTGTGGATTTCTCAGGATTTTCTACATATATGATCATGTCATCAGCAAATAGTGAAAGTTTTACTTCTTTCTTTCCTATTTGGGTTCATTTTATTTCCTTATTTAGCCTTATGGCTCCTGCACAATATTGAATAATAATAGTAAAAGTGGGCATCTTCATTTTGTTCATGGTCACAGTGGGAAAGCGTTCCGTCTTTTACAGTTGAGTACAATTCTAGGTTTAGGTTTTTCATATATACACTTTACCATATTGAGAAAATGTCCTTCTCTTCCTATCTTTTGGAGTGTTTTCACCAAGAAAGGGTGCTTTATTTTGTCACATGTTTTTTTTTGTGTGTGCATCAATAGAGAGGGTCATATGATTTTTCTTCTTCAATTTCTCAATGTGATTTATTACACTAATTGATTTTCTTGTGTTAAATCACTGTTGTAAACCTGGGATAAAACTCATTTGATCATGGTGTATAATTCTTTTAATGTGCTTTTGGTTTGGTTTGCAAGCATTTTGTTGAGGATTTTTGCATCCATGCTCATTAGAGATATTGGTTTTATATTTCTTTTTTCGTAATGTCTTTATATGGTTTTGGTACTAGGTGATGTTGGCTTCATTGAATGAGTTTAGTAGCATTCCTTCCTGTTCAATTTTTTGGAAGAATTTGAGCAAGATCGGTATTAGGTCATCTTTGATTATTGGTAGAATTCACCTGAGAGACAATCTGGTCCCTGGGTTTTCAACTTTGGGAAGTTTTTGATGACAGTTTCAATCTCTTCACTTGTGATTGGTTTATTGAGGTCTTTTTCTTCTAGGGTCAGGGTAGGTGGCTCATGTGTTTCAAGGAATTTGCCCATGCCATGTACATTTTCTAGTTTTTGGCATACAGTTGTTCATACTATCCACTTATGTTCTCTCTTATTTATTCAGGGTCAGTGGTATTTTCCCTGCTCTCATTTAGGATTTTATTTGTATCTTCTCTCTTTCCTTTGTCGGTCTAGCTAGGAGTTTGTTGATTTTGTTGATATTCTCAAAGAACCAACTTTTGGTTTTGTTGATTCTTTCTATTGTTTTTTCATTCTCAATTTCATATTAAATCGGTTCTGATCTTTATTTTTACTTTCCTTTGGCTTGGTTTGGGATTAGTTTGATTTTTTTTTCTAGTTAATGTAGGTATGCAGTCAGGTGTTCAATTTTAGCTCTTTCTTCTATTCTTGATGTAAGCTTTGAGGGCTATAAATTTCCCTCTCAACATTGCTTTGTGGTGCCCCATAGGTTTTGTTATGCTGTGTTCTCATTTTTATACATCTCAAGATAGTTGTTGAATGCTCTTG
>JAQZBX010027696.1:0-28212 GCA_029593785.1 Cabassous unicinctus | reverse complement strand
AAAAAAAACATTTTGAATGTAAAATATTTTAAATTCAGATATTATACCATACCTGACTATATTTGGATGACGAAGTTCTTTTAATAGGGAAATTTCCCGAATTGCAGTGCTAGGAACCCCTTCCTCTTCACTTTCTAGTCTTATTTTCTTCATGGCTACCACTTGACCTGTAGTTTTGTGTCTACCCTTATACACAACTCCATAGGTACCTGAAATAGACAAAGTACATATCTGCTATGTGATACCCCTCCACAACTAAAAAAGATTTTTTAAAATTATTGAATCCTATAAGGTATCACATGATAGAAATGTCCACTGTGGCCAAATGAGAAGTACTTTATTAATCATTATACCCTCATTGCTTCCAAAAAACAACTGAGGGTAACTACAACCTATCACAGCTGTAGTTTAGAAATAAAGTTCAGGTAGTCAGACATTTGCCACATTTCAATAATTAATTTTCAAGTATATTTTACAAAAAATGGATCCTTTGCAAATTGAAATTTATCTCCCACCAGATACTTTACCAAACAATAAAGCAGATATAAAAGACAAAATGTAAAGATTTGGACTCAGGAAATATTTCTAATGGGAGACACCATAATACTTTCAGAAAAGTGTGTATAGAACGTTTTATGCTTTGCAAAACATTTTTATACATATCTCAAAATACAGTTGACTCTCCTTATCTAAAACAGAAGGGGAATAAAAAATAGACTGTGTTCATGAAGAAACTAAATGTAATAAAGCTCACCGTATCTACTACAGTAGGGAAACCTCTCTCACCCATTAGGAACACTGCTAAATGGCTTGACTCTGATATATGGGCTTCAGACAGGGAACAACAATGTCAAACAAAAGGATATTGCGGGGGGAGTATAAGGGGTGGTGGCAGTGCAAGGAATGGAAATAGCATCAGTGAAGGAGATGGACTAGTTACCTAAAACAAGTGCATGCACACGCTATATTTAATCCCCTGGATAAGGGCTTTTAATTTGCAGTTGGATGATTTGGAGAGGTCCTGAACCCCATAACTATATGTAAAATATTGTTGAATAGCCCGTGCTTTCTATAGTATCAGTTTAACTTCAGAAGTAGTTATAGAACTTTTTTCTAGGGAGAGATTTTACAGCTTTTTATCAGATTCCTAAAAGTGGCAATATCTCAAAAAAGGTAAGAATAAGAATGACTGACAATTATCAATTGCTTTATTTAGAATATTAAAGACAGTTTGACCTACGGCAAACTGATATTACATAAGCCTTGTTCTAATGCTTTCTTTAAAAAAAAAAAAAAAAAAAAGAGAGAGAGAGAAATCCTATACAAGACTATGCCTAAATACTGATTTAATTATGTTAGACATAACTTGACATAAAATCCATTTCATACCATTTTGACTGAATTTTGGATAAGTTGTGATTTTTGAATTAGTGAAAATTATTCCAGATTAAAGGAGAATTGACTATATTTGATCCTAATAACAATCCTTAAAGTAAGCAAATCCTCCGTACACTTAAAATCTGTATACTTTGGGATGTAAATTATACTTCTATCAAAAGCATAAAAAGTAGGTAGGCCATATCATATTCATTTAATACAATGTTACAAAGCAGACTTGGAAAGATTAATCATTTATAAATGTAGTCTAATAAGCAGCTAATGGTATATTCAGGACTAATTTTTTTTGTAGTATTCTTTCCACTCCCTTATGTGATCCTAAATCATTTTCATAATTTACTAACAATTGATTTAACGAGTGGTCAGGACTCAATATATTTTGAACTGAATTTTAGTGATCATTAGTGTTCTACAACTCTCTTTTGACTGTTTTTGAACCATTATCGCTTCTCATAGACCTATTAGAAAGAGGATTAAACAAAAGAAATTATTCTGCTGGTTAATAACCAAAAATTATTCATGAAATACCTGATATGAAATAATACCTGTGTTATGAAATGAACTAAGCATTATACATAGAAAAGTATTTTTAAACAGTTTACTAAATCACTAAGTAGGCAAAAGATTAGCTCCATAGAGGCTTTTTAACAGTGTCATATAAGCAATTTTAACATGGAAAAACCTGGAAGGAGACCGGACTAACACTAACCAAAGAATTGTCCCAGAAAATAAAGGAAAAATAATGTTGGGAGATGGTTAGATTATGAAGGCCTTGAATGGTATGCAGAAAACCTTCATTCAACAAGTATCTACAGAGGACTGACTAAATGCCAGGCAAGGTTCCACACAAAGGGAATAGCTACATTACAGAAAAGTCTGGGTATATTTAAGAAATGGATTGGGGCTTCAAAAAACTCAGTGTCAAGGGGGGAAAAAAGTCAGGTTGCTTGTTCTAGATAGAAGAGATTGAGAAGACATTAACAACCAAATGAAATGCATGACCCATATGCACTAAGCATTTAAAGGAAAACTGTGTTTCTAAAACTTTCAAATAAGTCAACAATAAAAACAAAATGCTAATATGCACAGAGACACACAGATAACAAATCAAACATGAAAAAAACACTAGCATCTTGGTAAAGGCATACAAGTTCTGTGTCTTTCAACTGGTCTGTAGGTGTGAAATATTCAGAATAATAAGTGGAGGGAAAAAATATATAACTTTTTAAACCAGAATTAATTTAATGCTAGACTTTGGCCAGGTACCTGGCAGAGGCAAAAGAAAATTCTGTATGGAAAATATCATCCAGGCTCAATTTATTTCTACAAGTCAATTTTCCAAAAGCAATGCCTAACACATAATTCAAAATAACCAGGCACTATAGTCATGATAATATAAGCCAGAAAGACAGATATCAGAAATAGACACAAAGAAGATCACATATTATTATCAAATATTTAAGCATCTCCTGTGCTGGCTGTACACTATTGCCAACCACTAGGTACATGTAATGAGCAAGACAAAATCTCAATCCTCATGGAGTTTATGGTATAGCAAAGGAAAAAGATTCTAAAGATAAGAAAAAGGGAATTACAAATGCTCTTGTACTGGAGCAAGATTAAAAATGAAGACAGTAGAGAGTGGCTTCCAGGAAAAAAGAACAGCCATTGCCAAAGGCCCACAGGTCAAAGAACAGGACCGACCTCAAAGAAATCTAAATTGGAAAGGCAAATATCATTAAATGAGGATGGCAAGGGGACTATAATGTGGAGATGGCAGTTATAGTAATACAAATGGTTAACATTTGAAGGTTTTCCAAATTGAAGTACTCAAATAAATGTCTCATTGTATTATCATATTTTGTGGTAGGTACAATTATTCCCTTTTACAGAGGAGGAAACTGAGGTCCAGAAGTTAGAGGTTTACCTCTGTCACACTTCTAGAAATGAAGAACATGAATTTTAAACTTAAAAGTTGGAGTTTTTGAACACATTAAAAACGTAGATGGACATGTGCCTCAAACAGAACCGACGTAAACTGGACTCTAATAGCAATTAACTGTTTTATCATTTGTTCCAGGAGTTTAGAATGTTAATATCAAAACTCCTGTACAGAAACTTGGATATTCTGTTGAAGAAAACAAGCAAAGGGATTTTACGTCTCATTTTTAAAAACTTTAATGTCAACAGTACCACACACACAAAGAATGGATGATTATATACAAAAGTTATTTGTTTTAGAACAACTTAAAGCATGTACATATGACAGGTCGTTTAAGCCCAGGGTAACTAAATAGAAATTTTATTTTAAATTATTTAATATTCAATTACTGCAATCTGTTTAGAAAGTTTAGGTAAAAATATCTATCATCCTAAAAATAATTATAAGACTAAAAATATATTATGAATTTAGCATATAATTCCACTGCCTTAACCCTAATAAACACACACAAATTATCAAGAGTGTTTTCAAAACACAAATATTGCTCAAGTGTTTAGTATTAGAAGTAAAAAAATTAAAAGAAATTCTTTGGGAGGGAGTGGTCAGAGGGCCATATATATTTAGAATAATTTCAATCCTCTGAAATTATTAATATTTCTGTGATGTTTAGGTTATTACATGAAGTATATACTCAAGCATAAAAGTACAGGCATGGGAGGCAGCTGTGGCTCAATTGGTTGGGCTCCCGTTTACCATATGGGAGGCCCCGGGTTTGATTCCCGGGGCCTCCTGGTGAAGGCAAGCCAGCCTGCACGTAAGCTGACACAGCAAGATCACCCAACAAAGGGAAACAAGCAGACACAGAAAAACGCACAGGAAATAGACGGAGAGAGCACAAGCAGCAAGGGGGGATAAATAAATAAATAAAAATAAATCTTTAAAAAATAAAAAAGTACGGGCAGCTGGATTTTTTCATGTGTGCATGCTCTTTATCATTTTTCCTATGTGTCTGCTTTGCTTTTTATCACGATAACATATATAAAACAAAATTTGCCATTCTAACCATTTTTGAAGTGTACAATTCAGTAGCATTAATTACTTTTACAGTGTTTTAAGCAATAACTTCCCATGCTGCCTTCCCCCAGCCCCTGGTAGTGTCTAATCGACTTCCTTTCTCTGTGAATTTGCTTATTCTGGATATTTCATATTAGTGGAATAATACAATATTTACTCTTTTGTGTCTGGCTAGCTCACTCTGCATAATGTTCTCGTTGGTTCATCCATCATGTAGCATTATCAGAATTTCATTCCTTTTTATGGATAAATAGTTTATCATTGTATGGATGGATATACCACATTTTGTTTACCCATCCATTGACCTGTTGATGGAAACTTGGGTTGTTTCCACATTTGGCTATTGTGAATAATGCTGTGTGAACACTGGTGCACACATACCCGAGTCGCTTCTTTCAATTCTTTGGGATATATACTTGGTGGATGAATTTTAATAAATATTTTACACATTTCTTTAAGTCATGGACATTGTAGCATTACTAAATCATCATTTTAAAAACTTTTATATTATTAAAATCACTTACCTTCCCCAATTTTCTCTATTTTGGTATAGTCTTCCATAGTTACTCAATAGGTACTGTAGATCCTAAAATGAGGGGGAAAACTGATTTGATTACATGCCACTAACTCAAAGATGGTTTTAAGTATGAATGAGATATATATGTGACGTATTTAACAATGTCTATGCAATATATAGTAAGTATTCCGTAAGTATTAAGACAATATTTACATGAATGATACCGGCAATAAGACTTTCCCACCCTTCTTAGCTTCTAAAATATTTGAAATATTTATATATATTCTACACGAGTGTAGCATTTAGCTTCTCCCATTCGGATTAACCCTCAAATTCAGACATCAACTTATCCATCCTTTCTAAACACTTTTAAGTACTAGTGCACCAGGGTTAAATCCAAAAAATCAGCAATTAATGTTATTTGACTGAATTTGTACAGCTTTATAAAGATAATTCAAGAAAAAATGTTCAAGAGACATGAGTAGTGATCTAAAATGTGGTCAGACTGCTTGCTCACCCACTAGAAAGCGTTTGCTTAAAGCACCAAAAACATTTAAGTGTTTACAGATGCTCAAGTGAATTATAATCTTTTTTCTTTGTTTTTAACAGTCACATAGACAAACATGCTTATCTATTACAAGACTTGCAAGAAACTTTTTGCAAAAGTAGAAAACATCGCTGAACTCCCTAGAAGGAAAGGAGGAAAAGTGCAATTGCACAAATAAATTTCTAATTATACCCTACCAATGCCAAGAACCAAGTAAAAAAAAGCAAATATTGAATCACAGAGAATGGTAAGAAAGAGCAGAATTGCTGACAGCCAGACACTCAAGACTTTCTCAGCTGGATAAGTTTGCCAAGTTTGGACTTCAGAAGTCCAAAGCATAATTACACTGATTTTCTAACATGCTCATCGCTGATGATATAAAATCATAATTTTACGAAATGGCAATGGACAATTGCCTCAGTAACCAGATTTAATCTTTTCCTCAGTAACCAGATTTAATATGCCTAATATACAATAAAGTTGTTGAGTTCACTTTAAATAGATAGCTAAAAACTAACTCCAGTTCAAAGCCGGGCTCAATTACCCTTCCATTTTCCAATTTTAACTATTTTCAATAAAACATGCTGTTTCAGTATCCCTTTTGAATACTTCCTGAGTCTCTGTTCTAATAGCTTGCAGGATGTAAAATATCTTTGGCTTAGTTTCCCTACCCAGAGGCGTCCAGATCCTTAAAGAAGACGTGCACACTAGTAACTTGAGTATTGTATAAACATTGATTAAAGGCCTTGACACAGGTAATAAGAACACATGTTTCTCTCTCGGCATTTCTCAGCTTTCTACTTTTTGCCAATAACATGCTAACAACTACGAGTAGAAAATAAAAACAAAGAAGAAATTCAATTTCCCTCAGGCTCTGGGCCTTGACTAAGTGTTCTTAAAAGCTCGGGTTAGGCAAGAAAGAGGAGCACAGAAAGAAGCCCGAGAAAGCGCAGAAGTTCGTCGGATGGGTTTCTCGGGACCGCCTGGGTTAGGGACTGGAGTGGGTACCCGGCCCCGGCGCGTCTCGCTTTCCACCTCCCGAAGCCGCAGCGGAGCCTGCGCAGGGGACCGGCCCGAGCCGCAAGGCCCAGGGGCACGGAATTCAACAGCGCTTAGCGTCCTCCAACCTATGCACGGATTTTGTTTCAACCCTGTTCACACCAAGACCAGAAAGCCTCCTCCGCCAGATCGGCGGCCTTTTCCTGCAAACAGCCGACTCCGACCTCCATCCAGACCTGAACTCCGAGGCCAGGGCAGCAGCAGCCCTCCGCTGAGGAAGCCCGTCAGGCCTGGGCTCCCCGAAACCTCCCCCCAAAGCCCAGGCCCCGGTTCCTGTGCTCCAGGCCCAGCCACCCTCTGAGGCCCGGCCTTGCCACGCAGACCCCTGCTCTCCCGCCCGGCTTCCCAAATTTCTCCGTTTTTCAATTCTCTCCCTCCCAAGGCCCCCGACCGGCGCCTGCCGCGTAGATGCCCTCGCCCCGGCAACTATAACGGACTTACTCTCCGTCGGCGGTGGTGGCAACAACTGCGGCAGCTACCACGTCTGCGTCGCTCTTCCCACAACTTCCAAGAGCCAGGTTTGAAGCAAAGTGAGAGCAGTTTCAAACTCACCGCGCTAAAGGTTCGCGGACCCACCAATCGCGTAGCCCGTAGACTTTCAAAGCAGCCAATCAGAGCCCAGTTACGCGTGGGCTAGGTTTCCCGGGTAGCTAGAGCGCGAAAGAAGCAGGAAAGGGCGGCTGGAGAAAAAGCAGGTGGGCGGGCGCCAACTGAGTCCGAACCCAGGCGCTCTCTTTTATCCCAGGGGGGGGTGGGGGGGCGCAGTCCTACTGTTTCTCGTCATGGGAATTTACTATTCGTTCTGGGGTTTGTTTTTTTTTCTTCCAGAAGTGATACAATTAAAAATTATTGCACTCAAATAGCTTATCACAAAAGTGATATTACACTTACATAGAGATTCCGTTCCTTTCACTTCTAATGCTTAAGGTTAATGTATATTTATGTTTTTCTAAATTGAGTGGTTTGCTGGATGGGCCTATTTCTCCAAAGGAGCACATTTTCAGTTACCTTGAGATAATGGAAGACGGAAAGATCTAAAGATCTAAAGGAAATTTATATAAAATTAAAATATTTTCACATCAAAATTTTGCATTCAAACCGAAAAATGTATAATTCTGTTAGGGGAGAAAAAGGAATCTATATTATTCATTAAATAATATAGTGTCAAAAACTATGTCTTCCATTGCTCTCCATCATATCCTGAAGAGAAATTTCTGCACTTGAACATTAGTCTGAGGTCTTTAAGGAGATAAAACAGTGTGTAGAACTGGGAGTAATAAGAGTCCCCCAGGAAGGATTTCTCTTCGCACTGACCCTAGGTGGACATAGAGCAAAGAATGATTATCATGACCTATACAAATTTGAATTAGAAGACCCAGATTAGCATAGGAATGGAACTAGTATATCACATGCATTCATGTTTTTACACAATGAGAAGGAGGAGCAGGTTCTGAAACCTGGCCCTATATGTGGCACTAATGCTCTGCCTTGACAAGTTTGTGTTCCCAGGCTGCAGAGGCAGAGCATTTGGGGTTCATGGGCAGGCGGTTGTAAACTCCCTAACTCAGCCTAACAACTTTTAAAACTTACTTCTTAAACAAAAAGTCACTTTTTAAATGAAAAGTGGCCTCTTTCCCCAGAGTAGTGCTCTAGGGAAGCAGGCTGTTCTCTGCTAGTTTAGGTTACTGATTTTAATGAATGAATATATGTCTTTCGCTCTGGAAGGCTTAAGCAAGGAATTCAGTTTATATGATCTAAAAAAAAGCAAGTAATTCATTATATTCACATCACATTCAGCATAAAGAAGACCACAAGCTTCCATAGTCGTGATGCTAGAACTTTCAAATTAACTCAATTCTCTTTCTTTTTTAGAGTTTCAGAGCTTATTGTAAATTCAAGATATCATCTTACCAAATATAGTTTATTACACTTTCAGCCATCTTGTATTCAGTGTCTCTAAAGAGCAGCACTGTGTTTTATAGTCACAAAAAATGAGTAAGATACCATTCCTTCTTTCAGTAGAGGGGGGAAAGACACAAAGATTATTTAGAGCTCTCTTCTGGTACTTAAGCTGTAACTTATGCTATACAGTGACAGAACACAGAGGAGGAAATTACTAATGCTGATGGGGGAAGTGACATTTGAACAAATACTTGAGAAAGAATTGTGGCATAGGCATTCCAAACAGAGGAAATTGTATCAACAATGCACAGGGAACCAAAAGTCTGCCTGACATGCAACGCCATGGATGAACCTTGAAAACATGAGGCCGAGTAAAATAAACCAGATACAAAAGGGCAGATATTGTATGATCTCACTTACATGAAATATCTAGAATAAGCAAATTCACAGGACAGAAAGTAGATTAAAGGTTACCAGGGGCTGGGGGAAGAGAGAATAGGAATTACTGCTTAAAACAGAGTTTCTGTTTGGAGTAATGAAAACATTTTAGTAATGGATGGTGGTGAATGTAATTAATCCCACTGAATTATACATTTAAAATGGAAAATTTTATGTGTTATGTATGTTACCACAATAAAAATTTTAAAAAGTCTTCCCAAGTAATTCAGGGTATAGGGTTTGTCAAGGGTGCTAAGTCAGGGAAAGGAGTTTGGAGTCAGAATCTTGAGCCCTCAGTACTGTTCCAAGGGGTCTGGACAGGAGAGGGACAAGCTTGGAACTATATTTAAAAGAGCAACTATAGTTGACGTATGTAAGCAGAACTAAAGAGGGGAAGTATAGAAAGGCATGTGCTCCAAAAAGTTTCATATTTACATTTCAGTAAACTCTGTTGTATAAGAAAAAGAAAAGATCAGTTGGCATTGCACATAAGTTTAGTTCTTCACATATAAGTATTTTTCCTTAGATAAAAATAAGTTTGAGAAATATTTGCTTATAAATACATATACTGCCCTGGAAGGAGACATAACAAATTGATAACACTGTGCCTCTGTGGAGGAGAAGAGAGCCTGGGGCACAGAGGTGGGAAGAGAAATTTTATATTTTTTTAAATCAATTTTATTGATACATATTAATAAAGCATACAATTCATTCAAAGTGTACAATCAGTGGTATTTGGTACAATCACATAGTTGTGCATTCATCACTTCAATCATTATTAGAGCATTTTCATTATTTCAATAATAATAATAATAATAAACAAACAAGAAAATTCTCCACCTCTCAATCTGTCTATGCTTCTGCCACAGTACATAGCTGCTATTTCTGGCTATTCTTTGCATACTTATTTATTTATTAAACAGTTTTATTGAGATATATTCACATACCAATCTACCCAAAGTGTATAATCAGTAGCTTTTAGTATAATCACAATGTTGTACATTCGTCACCACAAAAAATTTTAGAACAATTTCATTATTCCAAAAAGAAAAACTCCACACTCCTTAGCGGTCCTTCCCCAGCCCTACAAAACCACTAATCTAATTTCATCTTTATAAATTGATTTATATTTACATTTTATATAAATGGAATCATACAATATGTAGTACTTTGTGTCTGATTCCTTTCACTTATCTTAATGGCGTTTTTTTTATCTGATATTAACATTTTGTAGTATTAACAAACATTTGTTCAGCTTCAAAGAAAAATGGTCTTATATGCAATTTTACCCATATTGATATTTCACATGCAGTTTTACTATGCTATACATTTCCATGTTACACTTTTTAGCTTGACTTTTAGTAATATTGTGATGGGTAGGTGCATTAGTCAGCCAAAGGGGTGCTGATGCAAAGTACCAGAAATCTGTTGGGTTTTATAAAGGGTATTTATTTGGGGTAGAAGCTTACAGCTACCAGGCCCTAAAGAGTTCAACTCAAGGTACCATAAAAGGTACTTTCTTACCCAAAGTCATTTGCTGCATGTTGAGCAAGATGGCAGGTGATGTATGTGAGGGTTCAGCCTTCCTCTTCTTAAGGCTCCATGGTCCCAGCTTCTTCCAATCTCAGCCGTAGGCTGGAATAAGACTTGTCTCTCTCCCGGGGCTCATTTCTCTCCAGGCTCAGCTGCTCTGTTCTCTCCACAAGGTCAGCTGTAGACTCAGGCTCATCTAGGCTTGTCTCTCTCCCTGGGGCTTCTGCTGTGTCTGTGGAGCCATCTCTATTCGTCTGTGTTCTTCTCCTGTGTATTTACTTCCTGGGGCTCCAGCATCAAAAACTCCAAGTCTTTCCTCTGCCGGAGTTGTTTTCTCCACAAGTCCCCACCCACAAAGGGGGCGGGAAATCAACATCCTACTGACATGGCCGAATCAATGCCTTAATCATAATTTAATCAAGTAAAAGTGAAACCTCTGAATCTAACACAATCTAATATGTCCAGAGGAACAGACCAGTTTACAAACATAACCCAATATCTATTTTTGGAATTCATAAATAATATCAAACTGCCACAGGAGGCTAATGTGTCAACTTGGCCAGGTAATTGTGTCCAGTTGATTGGTCAAGCAAGACTGGGCTAATTATAATACAAGGACATTTATGAACTTCAATCATTTGGGAATTGATTGCATAGATGGCTAATTACATCTACTATCAACTAAGGAGATTGCCATCAACAATGGTGACTTTTTATCCAATCAGTTGAATGGCTTAAAACGGGAAGTGATTTCAGCATTCAAAGAGATTTTTCCAGCTTGATTTCAGACAACATCTCTTAGAAACTCATCAAAGACCTTCATTGGAGGCCCTGGTTTGCAGCTTGCCTGTGGAATTTGGACTTGTGCATCCCCATGGTCACATGAGAGAATTTTATAAAATCTCATGCTATTTACAGATATCTCCTCTTGATTCTGTTTCCCTAGAGAATCTTGACTAATAAAGCTTGGTACCAGGAGTAAAGTGGTGCTTTTGCAATTAGCAAAAATGCTAGAACAGTTTTATAAATGAATAAGGGATATTTTTTGGAGGAATTGTGAGATACTTGATAGAAAAGGCCTAGATTGCTTTGAAGAGACTGTTGATAAGTATATAGAGCCTGAAGTTATTTCTGATAGGCATTAGAAGGAAATGATGAAACCATATTGCAAACTGGAAGAAAGATCATCTGGGTTTTAAAGTTGCAGAGAACTTAGCAAGATTGACTCTTGATATTATATGGAAGACAGAATTTGTAAAATATGAACTTGGACATTTAGCCAAGAGGATTTCCAAAGTAAATGTGGAAAATGCAGCCTGGCTTCTCTTTGCAGCTTATAGCAAAATGTTTAGAGGAAAGAGATAAGCTAACTAAATTATTGGGCACAAAGAAACCAGAAACTGATTCTGGAAATTCCAAGCCTCTTGAAATCAAGCCCCTAGGCGATAATGCCCCATTTGAGGAATTAACTAAATTTGGAACTTGTAAATCAGGAATGAAAATGCAGGAAAGACTTGTGGGAAGTGTTACTGTCTGATGGCTTGGACCCCTGCTTCCTGCATGCTAAACCAACAAGCTTTTTGCAAGCTCTGTATGAACAAAACCACTGTCAGCCTGGACTAAAAGAGACATGGAGGGGAGAGATGGAAGGGAAAACAGCTTTAAGAGGAAAACCATGGAAGCTGAGCTCTGGAATTAAGACATCTCCTTGGGCCAAGAGAGGTACCCCACCCATGTTTACAGAGAGGGCAAGTTTGCCCAGGCATTTGAAAAAGGTGAATGTTCCAGCATGTTGTTCAGGGGGAGTTTTGCTGCCCCAGGCTACAAAGAGGGTGAAGCACATTCTCCAAGGGTTGGGGAGAGTGAGGTAACCATCCTAGTGCTCTGAGAGGGGTTGACCTGTTCCCCATAGGTTTGGGAGAGTGAGGACAACACTCCATTGCTCTGAGAGGGGTGGACCTGTTCCCCATAGATTAGGGAAGGCCAGGTTACCACCTCACTGATCTGAGGAGATTGTGCCTATATGCCAAAAATTAGGGAGAATGTTGCTGCCACCTCACTGTACTAAGAGGGTTGAGACCCTACCCCCAGAGATTGGGTAAAGTGTGGCCATCACCCCAATGTTCTTGGAGGGTGAGGTCTGGAGCTCGGTAGCCATCCAGATGCTACCGATGAGGGTGGAACTAAGAAAACAGCTGTTGGGCAAGCCTGTGGAAAGGGTGGCTCCCCATGAGGCCCCAAGGAGAAGAAACCATCATCTTAGGAATGACTGTCAGTCTTTGAAATCTAATGGAGTATGCCCTGCAGGTTTTCAGAACTGTTGGGGACCAATGACTTATGTTTCCCTCCCAAATTCTCCTTATAGTGATGCAAATGTTTCTTCTATGTCTGTCCCTTTGAATATTGGAAGCAGATAAACTGTTTTGTAAGTTTCACAGGTCTACAGTCAAAGGAGACTTTGTCCTAAGACAAACTGTATTTCCGTAAATAACTGTGATGTGATTTTGTACTTAGTATAGCTAACTGAAAGGATTTAAGGACTTTTTAATATTGTAATGTCTTTTTGGAATCAGAGGGTGGAGTGTGGAAGTTTGAGATTATTTATGAATTCCAAAAGAAGAGAATATGTTTGTAAACTTGTCTGTTCCTCTGAATGTGATCCCCTTTGATTGTATTAGATCCAGCTTAGATATCTTTGACTAAATTATATTATGATTAGGGCTTTGAATCGACCACATCAGTAAGTGTAACTCATTTTAAGTCCCACCCCCTGGGTGAGCTATATAAATGGACACTCACTTAAGAAGATAGAAATGGAAGAAGATACATGGGAATAGAGAGAGCTCCTGTATTAGTCAGCCAAAGGGGTGCTAATGTGAAATATCAAAAATGGGTTGGTCTTTATAAAGGGTATTTATTTGAGGTAGAAGTCCACAGATACCAGGCCATAAAGCGTTGTTTCTTCTCTCACCAAAGTTCATTGCCACGTGTTAGAGCAAGACAGCTGCCAACGTTTGCCAGTGTTCATGCTTCTTGGATTCGTCTCTTCCTGGGGCTGCGTTTCTCTCCAGGCTTAGCTCCTGTTTTCTCCACAAGGTCAGCTGTGGATGATCAGGCGAATGGCTCACTTCTCTCCTCCTGGGGCCTTCTTTCCAACATCAAAACTGCTTCTCAAAAAACAACTTCAACTCTGTTCTTGCCTTGCCTTTTATATTTGATTCCCCACGGGGTGGGGCTCAACGCCCTACTGACGTGGCCCAGTCAATGCCCTAATCATAACTTAATCATGCCCAGATTAACAGATCAGTTTACAAGCATGATCCAATTATATTTTTGGAATTCATAATTACATCAAACTGCCCAACTGTTACAGCTCCATAGACATGGAAGAGGAAAGAACTTTGATCCTGCAGCCCCGGGAAGAGATGAGCCATTCACCTGATATTTGCAGCTGAAGCAAACAGAGCAGCTGAGCAGCTAAGGTCTGAGAGACCAGACAGAGACCGCTCACCATCTTGCTTCATCACATGACAACAGACTTTGGTAAGAAACCTACCTTGAGTTGGACTCTTTAGGGCCTGGTAACTGTAAGCTTCTACCCCATATAAATACCCTGTATAAAAGCCAAAAGATTTCTGTTATTTTTGCATCAGCAACCCTTTGGCTGACAAATACAAATAAAGATGACAGACTTTCCCTTTAAACCACTTTCATACCCACATAGTAGTACTACTAGTTACAAACATTATGTAGTGCTTTCACCTTTTCTATTCATTTCCAAAGATCAACACACATTTTTTTTTACCAATTCTGCACAAGTTAATCCTCAACTTTCCATTCTCTAAATGCATTCTATTTTCTGGTGACCCATATTCAAGATGGTAACTCCATGAGATTACACAATATATTGAGTTCATAGTAGCACAATCATACAGTGTTTGTCCTTTTGTGACTGGCTTGCTTCACTCAACATAATGTCCTCCAGGTGCATCCATGTTCTCATATGCTTTACAGCTTCATTTCTTCTTACAGCTGCATAATGTGTCACGATGGATAAACCACAGTTTGTTTATCCATTCATCAGTTGATGGAACCTGGGTTTTCTCCAACTTTAGGCAATGGTGAATAATACCGCTATGAACATCAGTATGCAGATGTCTATTCATGTCACTGCTCTCACTTCTTCTCAGTATATACCCAGTAGTGGTATTGCTGGGTCACATGGCAAATCTATATTCAACTTATTTAGAAACTGCCGAACAGTCCTCTACCAAGGCTGTATCATTCTATGTTCCCACCAACAATGAATAAACATTCCTATCTTTCCACATCCTCTCCTATACTTGTAGTTCTCTGCCTTTTTGATAGTGGCCATTCTGATAGGTGTGAAATGATATCTCATTGTAGTTTTGATTTGCATTTCCCTAATTGCTAGTGATGTTGAACATTTTTCATGTTTGTTTGTTTTTTTTGTCATTTATATTTCTTCTTGGACAAATATCTTATTCAAGTCTTTTGCCAATTTTTAAATTGGGTCATTTTTCTTTTTATGGTTGAGTTATAGTTTCTCTTTATATAACATGGATATTAAATCCTTATCGGACATGTGATTTCCAAATATTTTCTCCCATTGAGTCGGCTGCCTTTTTACCCTTTTGACAAAGTCCTGTGAGAAGCAAAAGTGTTAAACTTTGAGGAGGTCCTATATTTTTTTTTTCTTTTGTTGGACATGCTTTGGATGTAAGGTCCAAGAAACTACCACCTACCACAAGGTTTTTAAGATGTTTCCCTACATTTTCTTGTAGTAGTTTAATGGTCTTGGCTTTTATATTTAGGTCTTTGATATATTTGGAGTTGATTCTTGTATAGGGAGTGAAATAGAGGTCCTCTTTCATTCTTTTGGTTATGGATATCCAGTTCTCCCAGTACAATTTGTTGAAGAGACTGTTTTGTCCCATCAACATGGACTTGGTAGGTTTGTTGATAGCCAGCTGGCCATAGAGGTGAGGGTTTATTTCTGGACTCTCAATCTATTCCACTGATCAATGTGTCTATCTTTATGCCAGTACCATGCTGTTTTGACCACTGTAGCTTTGTAATATGTTTCAAGGTCAGGCAGTGAAATTCCTCCCACATCACACTTTTTTTTTTTAGAATGCTTTTAGCTATTCTGGTGTACTTTCCCTTCCAAATGAACTTGGTAATTACCATTTCTATTTCTGTAAAATAGGCTGCTGGAATTTTAATTGATATTGCATTGATTCTAGAAAACAGTTTGGGTAGGATTGACATCTTCACAAAATTTAGTCTTCCAATCCATGAACACAGCATGTCTTTCCATTTGTTTAGGTCTTCAGTGATTTCTTTTAGCATTGCTTTGTCGTTTTCTGCAATAGGTCCTTTACTTCTTTGGTTAAATTGATTCCTAGTATTTGAGTCCTTTTGTTGCTATTGTAAGTGGAATTTTTTCCATGATTTCCTCCTCAGATTGTTCAATACTAGTGTACAGAAACATTACTGATTTTTGTGTCTTGATATTGTATCCTGCCACTTTGCTGAACTCATTTATGAGGTCAAGTAGTTTTGTCCTAGACATTTCAGAATTTTCTAAATATAGGATCATATCATCTGCAAATAAAGTTTTACTTCCTCTTTTCCTATTTGGATGCAATTAAAAAATCTAATTGCTCTAGTTAGAACTCCTAGTA
The DNA here is from genome assembly GCA_029593785.1 of Cabassous unicinctus. Classification (NCBI taxonomy): domain Eukaryota; kingdom Metazoa; phylum Chordata; class Mammalia; order Cingulata; family Chlamyphoridae; genus Cabassous; species Cabassous unicinctus. The sequence continues at coordinate 12,094 of JAQZBX010027696.1, read as the reverse complement.
CACTGATGAATAACAATGGTGACAGTGGGTATCCTTGTCTTTTTCCTGATTTTAGACGGACAGCTTTCATCTTTTCCCCATTAGATATGATCTTGGCTGTGGGTTTTTCATATATGCCTTTTATCATATTGAGGAATTTTCCTTCTATTCCTATCTTTTGAAGTGTTTTTGTCAAGAAAGAATGCTAGATTTTGTTGAATGCCTTTTCTGCATCGATCAAGATGATCATGTGTTATTTTTGCCTTCGATTTGTTAATGTGGTGTATTACGTTAATTGATTTTCTTATGTTGAACCACCCTTGCATACCAAGAATAAATCCCACTTGGTCGTGGTATATAAGTGTTTTGATATGCTGTTGGATTCTGTTTGCAAGTATTTGGATGAGAGTTTTTGCATCTATGTTCATTAGAGAAATTGGGCCATAATTTTCTTTACTTGTAGCATATTTATCTGGCTTTGGTGTTAGGGTGATGCTGGCTTCATAAAATGTGTCATGTAATTTTCCCTCCTCTTCAATTTTTTGGAAGAGTTTTAACAGGATTGAGGTTAATTCTTCATGAAACGTTTGAGAGAATTCACTTTGAGGCCATCTGGTCCTGGACTTTTCCTTGCTGGGAGATTTTTGATGACTGATTCAATCTCCTTAAATGTGATTGGTTTGTTTAGTTCTCATATTTCTTGTAGTGTCAGTGTAGGTTGTTTGTGTATTTCTAAGAATTTGTTCATTTCATCTAGGTTATCTAGTTTTTTGGCACACAGTTTCTCATATGATCCTTTTTATTTCTGTGAGTTCAGTTGTAGCTTTGCCGCTTTCATTTCTGATTGTATTTATTTGCTTCTACTCTGTGTTCTTTGCTAATCTAGCTGGGGGTTGTCAATTTTCTCAAAGAACCAGCTTTTGGTTTTGTTGATTTTCTCAGTTTTTTTTTTTTATTCTCAATATCACTTATTTCTGTGCTAATCTTTATTATTTCTTTCCTTCTGCTTGCTTTGGGGATGGTTTGCTGTTCTTTTTCTAGTTTCTCCAGCTGTTCATTTAGATCTTTGATTTTACCTTTCTTCTTTTTTAATATAGGCTTTTAGAACTATAAATTTCCCTCTCAAGACTGCCTTCACTGTATTCTATAAGTTTTGAAAAGTTGTGTTCTCATTTTCATTCATCTCAATATATTTACTAATTTCACTAGCAATTTCTTCTTTGACCCACTGATTATTTAGAAGTATGTTGTTTAGCTTCCACACATTTGTGAATTTACCTCTTTCCTGTCTATTATTGATTTCCAGTTTCATTCCATTATGATCTAAGAAGGTGCTTTGCATAATTTCAATCTTTTAATATTTATTGAGACCTGTATTGTGACCTAAAATGTGGTCTATCTTGGAGAAAAATCCATGGGCACTTGATAAGAATGTATAATCTGATAAGTTTGAGTGCAACCTTCTGTATATGTCTGCTAGGTCTAGCTCATTTATCATATTTTTCAAGTGCTCTGTTTCCTTGTTGATCTTTTGTCTAGTTGTTCCAATGATGTGAGTGGTGTGTGAAGTCTCCAGTTATCATTGTAAAGATGTCTATTTCTCCCTTAGTATTGCCAGAGTTTGTCTCATGTATTTTGGGGCACCCTTGTTAGGTGCTCTATTAGGGTTCTCTCAGGAAACAGAATCAACAGGAGATATCTGTCAATAATATGAGATTTTATAAGAGTCTCTCATGCGACTGTGGGGATGCACAAGTCCAGGTTCCACAGGCAGGCTGCAAACCAGGGACTCTGATGAAAGTCCAATGAATGGTCCTTGATGAGTTTCTGGGAGAAGTTGGCTGTCCAAAGATGAGTTGGGAAATTCTCTCTGAATGTTGAAATCACTTCCCCTTTTAAGGCATTTAACTGATTGGATAAAAGCGTCATCCATTGCTGATGCAATCTCCCTGATTGATACAGATGTAATCAGCCATCCATGCAGTAAAGTCACTGGTGATTGAAGTCCATAAATGCTCTTGTATTACAATTAGCCCAGTGCTTCCTTGACCAAACACCTGGACACAATTACCTGGCTGAGTTGACACATTAGCCTAACCATCACAGGTGCATAGATATTTAAGACTGTTACATCTTCCTGGTGGTTTGTCCCTTTTATTAACATATAATGGCCTTCTATATCTCTTCTAACTTTTTTGCATTTAAAGTCTGTTTCATCCAATATTAGTATAGCTACCCCTACTCTTTTTTAGTTATTCTTTGTGTGGAGTATCTTTTTTCAACCTTTCACTTTCAGCCAGTTTGTATCCCTGGGTCTAAGATGAGTTTTTTTAATCCATTCTGTCAGCCTATATCTTTTGGTTGGAGAGTTTAATCCATTCACATTCAATGAAATTACTGTAAATGTATTATTTACCTCCACCATTTTATTCTTTGGTTTTCATGTCATATCTATTTTCATCTGTCTTTTTACTCTTTTGGTTATCCTTTCTGCTATTCTTTCTTCTATACCCTCCTCCAAGCCTCCATCTCCTGTTTTTTTTCTTTTAGGCTGTAAGGTTTCCTTTAATATTTCCTGAAAAGGTTGATTCTTTTATATGAAATCTCTTAATTTCTGTTTGTGGACATTTTAAGCTCACTTCATATCTGAAGGACAATTTTGCTGGATAAAGAATTCTTGTCCTGCAATTTATCTGTTTCAGTATCCTAATTGTATCATACTGCTGTCTTCTTGCCTTCGTGGTTTCTGAAGAGAAATTCACACTAAGTCTTACTGGACATCCCTTGTATGTGACGGTTTTCTTCTCCCTTGCTGCTCTCTTTATCTTTGACATTTGACATTCTGAGTAGCATGTCTTGGAGTAGGTCTATTCACATTTATTCTGATTGGGGTATGCTGTACTTTTGGACATGTAAGTTCATTTCTTATGTGAAAGCTGGGAAATTTCTCAGCTATTATTTCCTCAAAACCTCTTTCTGTCCCTTTCCCCTCTCTTTTCCTTCTGGATCTCCCATGACATGCATATTGTTGCTTTTCGTGTTATCATTGAACTCTCTGAGCCCCTGCTCCATTTTTTGCGTTCCTTTCCCTCTTTGTTCTTTTCTCTCTTCAATTTCAGCTACTCTCTCTTTTGTATCACTTATTCTTTCTTCTATCATTTTGAGTCTGCTGTTGCATACCTATAATATGTTTTTTTATCTCACCTATTGTTCCTTTCATTCCCATGAGCTCTATTACTTTTTTATTCAGTTTTTCAAATTCTTCTTTGTGCTCACTCATTGTCTTCTTGATGCCCTTTATCTCTTTAGCCATATTGTCTTTTAACTCATTAATTTGATCTTGGAAATTTGTGCATCTCAGTGATTTGTTGTCACAAATCCTGTGTTTCTTCTGAGGCTTTGTTATATTCCTTTACTTGGTTCATTTCTTCCACTTTCTTAGTATGGCTTTTAATTTTTTGCTGATATCTAGGCATCTGGTTAGGCTGATGAGTTTACTCAGATGCTTGGTTTCTCTCTCTCTTAGGGATTTAGGGGCGGGAGGCTGTGTGTTACTGCCGTTCTTTGATTCTTGGTTCAACCTGTTCTGGGTCTTTAGGATTGTCCCTTTAGTTGCTCAGATCTGGGCCTTGGACCCAAAAATGTGTTGCATGCCCATTTCCAAGGGCCTTGAAGAGGAAGGGTGTAAAGGCCAGTAAAAGCCTCTCTTAATTATTTACTTTTCATTTCCTCACGTCACTTCTTTGCTCTGCCAGCAGATGGTGGCCTTTGGCAGCCCTCTCAGTTCAGTGGCTGGCCAGAGTATGTTCCCTGCACCAGAGACTGGATCAGTGTGACAGTGTCCTTGCCTGGAGGCTAAGAGCCTCGTAATTCGAACTTTCTCAGAGATAGTTCTCCAACCTTTGCTGGCAGCTCCACCCCTTTTCCCAGGTAGGAAGTAATTCCACTCCCCTCTGTATCCTTATAAACCAGTCCTGGTCAGTAGAGAGGGAGATTTAGAGGGTCTAATCTCTTTAGTCCCTTGTAGGCTCCCAGGGCAAACAATGGTGTGGCCCCACCATGCCTGGAAGGGCTCATGGGACACAGCAGACCAAATTTGTGTGTCAAAAGCTGTCAGCATTAGGTGGTGTCCCTCTCTCTACCCTTTCCTGGGTAGGTGCATCCCTGGGGCCTCCTTTGTTTTTAGCCAAGGAGTCTGAGGCCTGAGATTTCAAGTGTTTATAGTGTGGGGGAGGGTGTGGGCATTTGCAGCTGTGGCTTTTAACTCACCATTTTGCCATTGAGATTCTTTTTCTTTGCCCTTCTTTCCTCTGGGCAGTATCCAGCCTTCCCCTGTTGTACTAAACCCTAGATTTTTTTCCAGGCTGTTTCTTCTTGTCCTCTCGCTATTTTTCTGGGACAGAAGATAGTCCTGTTTCTTTTTTTTTTTTTTTTCCCGGGAGGTCCCAGGGATCGAACCCAGGTCCCTCCATATGGGAGACAGACACCCAACCATTTGAGCCACATCCGTCCCCCCGTTTCTTTCTAGTCTACCATCTTCCCAGAAGTCTTGTATCTTTTTAGTTTAATTTATTTTAATATACTACATATGTCCAAAGATGAATGAATGAATGAATGACTCTAGAGGGTCAAGGCCTCTTTTTACACTGGATAAAATTCATAGAAGTTGCTGAATATACTTACCCAATAGGAGTCAAATGATCTTCATTTAGTTTAATTCAGAAATTATAGGTGTGGAAAAAATATGATATATAATTTTGAGATCTCTTAATTACAACTGAAAACACAGAACTATTAAGGTGGCTTCTTAGGCATTTTTTTCTAATTTCAATAACTACTGTTTTTGTACAATTTCAATATGAAAAACGCAGATGATGAAAGTTCATTATATACCACCTCCATGCCCCTACCCTTATTCCTCCAAAAAAAAAAAAAAGGGAAAGCACTTTTTGCTATCCATACCCTGAATATTCTAAATGCTGAATACTCTAAACCCACTTTCATATCTCATTGTAATTTCAGGCAGTGGGGATGGGGTAGGGAGAAGAGATTCACTTATCAACCTAGGGACTAAGGAGGACCACAGACACCAGGTGTATAGATGTGGATGTTGTCCTCTATGATCTTCCTCTCTAAATGGGGAACAAATTCTTCCAGTGCAATATGGTCAGGTCTGCTCTTACAGAGTAGAGAGGTTACTAGGAGTAGTGTGTGTGTGTGTGTGTGTGTGTGTGTGTGTGTGTGTTAGTGTTTTAGTCTGGTAGGCTGCAGAAAACAATATACCAGAAATGGGTTGGCTTTTAACAATGGTAATTTATTAACTTATAAGCTTACAGTTATGAAGCTGAGAAAAAATACCCAAATCAAGTCTTCAGGCAATGCTTTCTTCCCGAAGATAGTTTACTAGTGATCCTGAAATCCTCTGTCACACAGCAAGGCACATGGTGGCATCTGCTGGTGTCTTCCTTCTCTTTTGGGTTTCCTTGCTTTCAGCATCTTGCTTGTATGGCTTTCTCTCTCTCTCTCCCTCTCTCCCCTCATATTTATCCCATTTATAAAGGACTCCATAAGAGGATTAAGACCCACCCTGGGCCATGCCTTAACTGAAATAAACTAATCAAAAGGTCCTACTTATAATAGGTTTACACCCATAGGAATGGATTCACTTTAAGTACATGATTTTCTAGGATCCATATAGCTTCAAACCATCACAATATGTATCAGGTGGGAGAAGGGAGAAAGGCAAAGCTTCATAGCAGAAGTGACATGCCAAATGAGTCTTGAGGAGTGAAGAATTTGTCCAAGCATACAAGTAAATGAAGAAAGTTTCCTGGATGATTAACAAGAAAGAACAATCAAAGGCATATTTAATGAACTAAAATTAATTCAATATTGCTGGAACAATAAAAAGAGTCTGGGGATGGAAAAAGCATCAGAGAAATGAGGTTAGAGATTTAGGCAATATCCATATCTTGAAGGGTCCTTTAGGATCATCCTATAAAATTTGGACTGGAGGATAGAGTTGAAAAAAATTTGAGTAGGGGAGTGACATCATCAGATGAGTGAGTTAATGGGGAAAGTTATTGATGATGAGGTGTGAAGAGGGACTCTGAGGTTGCATTATAGCCAGCTGAGCAGTGGAGGGCTCTGGCAACAGTTCCAGCAGGTGCTGAACTAGGGGAGGTGGTGGTCAGTTTGAAGAGGAGGAAATGACTATCATATATTTTTAGGAGCTAGGACTGAGGGGCCTTGATGATGGATTTGATGTGATGAAAAAAGGAAAGAGAGTCATCTCGGATAACCCTTGGGTCTGTGGCTTGGCAACAGGCCAACAACACTATCAATTCAGAGATTGTCTGTTGGGCAGCTGTGGGCGGTGAAGTGCCACTTTGTGTATGTTGATTGTGAGGTTCCAAGAGATGTCCATGTGGCTGCAGATAGCCAAGTACAGACTCAGGTTCTGTGGGGCTAGAAGCTTATATCATTTGTTGGCCTATCTTAAGAAAAAGAATACATACAGTAATTAAATATTTATTGAGAATAAGAAAAGAAATAAAATTACAAAATTCAACAAGTTGAGAAATATCATAAAATTACAAAATCCACAAAAAATATTTTTCTATTAATTGTCTGACATACTTATATAATGTCTTTTGCCCCACGTTTTGTGGCTATGTTTTTTGGCATCCCTATTTTAAATGCTTACTTGTTAACTATTCTGGCAAACACTTTGTCTCTTCATATGACTCAGTTTTATAACATTTACTATATAAAGAAAAAAGACAACTCAGTCTTTCCTCTATCATGATTGATCTAAATTGTTTTTTATCATTCACAATTCCAAAAAAGTTACTTTAGCATCTTAGCTCATTATTGGTATTATCATATAAAATTTTAGTTTGAGAAAACCTTGATCAAATTTCTTTCACTTATGAGCTATTTGTAGTAGTGCTGTGAGTTTTTGCCCTGCAAACACAGGGATTCTGTAAATCCTATTTTGCATGATCATAGGTATTTTAGATTACGAAAACTGTCTGATTTATAATGGTATATACCGTATTAATAATTGTATTCCTGACAGAAAAGATCTTCAGTTTAGATGAAACAATGAACACCAAAGTCTATTCTGCCTATACTTTTACAAATCTGATGATTAGACAAAGTTTCTAGGGGCTAGCTTTTCCTCTGTTACTCATGACCCACATGCTTTTCTGTGTAGTAAATAATTAACCTTACCCAAAAGAGACATCTGGCTTTCACCCTCAGTTTCAAGGAGGTACTCTCTAAGCCTTTGGAATGTCTTGCCTAATAAAAGTATCCTAGTTTATTTGGGGGTCTTGGGCAACACTAAGAGCCTTACAATGTGATTTATGGTGTGGGCTTAGGTCCATGCAATATCATCTCCACCTCTGGAGGGATGGAGACTAAAGGTCAGCTATACAGGCAGTCAACCATGTATTAGTCAGCCAAAGAGGTGCTGATGCAAAATACCAGAACTCTGTTGGCTTTTTTTTTTTTTTAATATATTTTTTAAAAATACTTAGATTACGTAAATTGTTACATTAAAAATATAAGGGATTCCCATATGCCCCACTCCCCAGACCTCCCACTTTTCCCCACATTAACAACTTCTTTCATTAGTGTGATATATTCATTGTAATTGATGAACTCATTTTAGAGCATTGCCACTAAGCATGGACTATAGTTTACATTGTAGTTTACACTCTCTCCCACTCAATTCTGTAGGCTATGGCAGGATATATAATGGCCTGTATCTGTGACCGCAATGTCATCCAGGTCAACTCCAAGTCCTGAAAATGACCCCATATTACACCTCTTTTTCCCTCTCCCTGACTTCAGCACCTCCACTGACCACTGTCTCTACATCAATGATATAATTTCTTCCATTGCTAGAATCACAATAAATCAATAGTAGAACACCTGTAAGTCTACTCTAGTCCATATTTTATTCACCAATCCTGAGGATTCTGGGATGGTGGTGCCCACTCCACCTCTAACTGAGAGGGGACTTTGATCCCATATGGCTGATAGATGGGACTCTCTTGCTTGCAGTTGTAGACTCTCTTGGTTCTGTTGGCTTTTATAAAAGGGTATTTATTTGGGGTAGAAGCTTACAGTTACCAGGCCATAAAGCATAAGTTACTTCTCTCACCAAAGTCTGTTGCCACATGTTGGAGCAAGATGGCTGCCGGTCTCTGCAAGGGTTCAGCCTTCCTCTTCCTCCTAAGTCTCTGTGATCCCAGCTCATTCTCTTCTCAACTGTGGGCTAACATAAGGCTTGTCTCTCTCCCCAAGGCTCATTCCTTTCTGGGCTTTCTCAGCTGTTCAGGGTTCTGATCTCTTCAGCTACAAACTATCAGGTGAATGACTTGGCTCTGTCCCTGTGGCTCCAGCATCAAAACTAAAACTCTATCCTCTGCCGTGTCATTTTCTCTGTGAGTCCATGCCCACCAAATGGGCAGGGACTCAATGTCCTACTGATGTGGCCAAATCAAAGCCTTAAGCACAATTTAATCAAGTAGAAGTAAAACCTCTGAATCTAATACAATCTAATATGCCCAGAGGAACAGACCAGTTTACAAACACAACCCAATATCTATTTTTGGAATTCATAAACAATACCAAATTGCCACACATGTTTATGTCACTGAGCCTCAATTCAAACTCTGGATACCAAGACTAGGGTGGACTTCTTTGGGAGACAGTTCTTTGGAGTATTATCACCTATCATTGTTGGGAAAAGTTAGTGGTGATGATAACAGTTGTGTAACCAGGAGAGAATAATTGGAAATTCTGCTGATGCAACTTTCTCCTGTGCTCTGCCCCATGCATCTCTTCCTTTGGCTGATTTTAATCTGTATTCTTTTGTTATAATAAACCATAATAATGAATATAACAACTTTGGGTGACTTCTGTGAGTCCTTCCCATGAATTTTAAGTCTAAGGATGGTCTGGAGACCCTAAATTTGCAGTTGGTGTCAGAAGTGAAGCTGGTCTTGGGAACTCCCAAACCTTGCATTCTGACTATACCTTCACTTCAGGATGCCAGGAGAGTCAGTAGCATGGGTAGGAAATATATTCCTGGAAGCCACTCCTAAATTAGGACTGCTAGAAATAACACGGAGTTAATGTGGATAAGTAATTACTACTAATTGCAAACTAAATATATCTTCAACTCAACTTCCCCTTGAGCTGAATCCCCAAAATGCTCATGAGATCTCCAATGCCACTGGACTGGTAGGTAAAGTGAAGGGGAGGTGAAGTGAAAAGAGACAGTGCCTTAACTGGTTGTAATTAAAACATCTTATTTTATACATTTTACAAAAACATATGACCATGTGAACATATAGCTGAGGCCCCTCTCAGAGCCTTGGGAGGGGCCTGTGCAGAGACAGGGCCCTGACGCTTAAGCTTCATGGGCTTCACAGTGAATCTAACTCTGATACGGGCAGACAATTGAATATATATATTTGGAGCCACTAGAAATGATCAGCACTGGAGAGTTTATAGTCAAATGGCTGAGATATTTTTTATGGATTCCTGATGTCCCTTAAATTTTATCACAATTATGCTTATACCTAAAATAGGCCTTTCTTGCTAGAACTAAAAATTTATTGTGAGATGTAATTCTTTAAGTCTTTGTCTTTGTCAAGTCAGCCCAATGAACCAGGGCAATGGATTATGTCTAGCTCTGTAGTCAGCAAGTTAAAGAATTAATATAACAGCTTGTTTTCTAATGGTGTTGAACAAATGAAGTTCTAATTTAATCCAATAAACTGTCTTCTGGAATGATACGGGCCTGGGGTTTCACATTATGAAATATTCTGGTTCATTTTAAATGTTTAATTGACAAATTTCAGAGAGCAAAATTACAATATCATTCTCTTACTGCTAAAAGTGTACAGAACATAATTTACTCTTTCCTCAAAAATGAGAAAGACGCTTGAGAGTCTTGTCGTGCCTTAGGCCCCCTTGTGAACACCAACTCTCTAGCTCCATGCTGTGCATCGTCTTACACCAGTGGTGTAACACTAAAGTACTGCCCAGAGCGCTATGAAAGCTTAAAAAGACAGAATATTAAACTCCGGCAGTTCTACTTGCCAAGTGTTTGAGGGTTTTCTATTTTCCTGGCTTTATTTGGGAATGAATAAAGATAAAAAGATGAATTAGACTATCTGTACTCATTGTAATTGAAAGAAGGGGAGAGAGAGAAGAAAAACACACCAAATGAGTATACTTCTATGCTAATTATCTTCCTTCATCTGGTATTTTGGACCAAATGCTATGGGGATATACCAAGTAAAAAGATGTGACATACAGGTGAGACAAAAAGGGAAAGATTTCATTTGCTGTTTCAACATCTGATAACATTATCAAGCCCTTACTATGTGCTAACCTCCACCTTAAATGATGGGAATAAAAACAAGAGTAAGATGCATGCCTGCCATTCAAAGCTTGAGTCTAGAGGGAGAGACATGAAGAAAGAAAAATATTTTCAAAGGGGAAAACATCTCTTTATTAAACAAAACAAAACTTTGGACTTTGTGACTTTGCATAAATCCCTTTATTTCTCTGTGCCTCATTTTACTCATTATAGTACCTACTTGACCTTGAACTGTTTTAAGCATAAAATGAGGTAATCTATGTAAGTATTTCACAAATGTGATTTCTTTTCCTTCTTAACAGCATTTATTATTTTCTATGGCTCACACAAAAAAACAGCTCTGGTGGTGGGTATTGAACAGAGACTTGAATAAATTGCTATGGAGTCACAGGAGGTTGGGAAAAAACACTGGAAAGGCAGGTAAGGCTTCATGGATGATGTGATTGTTGTGTTGTCTTTGGAAGGAAAGATGGGGTGTCAGTTTAAATGGGAATTGAAGGCGGCTGAGTAAGATATGCCGGCAGAGGGAACAGCACAAGTACCAGTGCAGTGTCATGGAAGTACCTGGTTTGATTAGGATGAAAGGAGCTTGGTAAAGCTGAAAAAAGGGTGCATTTGATTAATTCTAGAATTATGAACACAACTTTGGCAAGTAGAAATGGGAGAAGGAAGTTGATGGGAAGTGGGGGGTGGACTAGGTAGGCAGCTTTCTAGGCAGGAAAAGGAGAAACGTGGGCAGGTTTGGAGAATCCAGCAATGAGTGGGATTTGGCTGGAAGGAAGGGTGGATGTAGGCACAGAAGAGTAGAAAGGAGAGTTGGATTCCTTTTATGAAGAGCTTTGGAGCAGATACTGGAGAGTAGTTTACCAGCAGCACTAGAAGCAGTACAATGGGATATCACTGAAGGTTTTTCGGTTTGAGCAGGGGAGTGATAGGATTAGAGTTTCCCTTTAAACAGATTAAACTGGCAGCACTTTTGGGAATGGATTAGTTTGGGAAGAGAGAGGAGCAAGAATGACAGTTAAAGGCAATGCTCTCCAGGAGTTCATAATATCTAAGGACCTTAATATCTGGGACCAGCTCTTTAAAGCTAAAAAATATAAATGTAAGAGAGAGATTGAGAGAGAGAGAGAGAGAGAGAGAGAGAGAGGGAGAGAGAGAGAATTTTTTTTAAATTTTAAATTTTAATCTGGAAGTAAGGATATTATGACTATGATGCCACTAGAGGGTAGTAGAGACAAATTGGTAAAATATAAAGCTAATGCTGCTATCTTCCATACCAAATGTTTTTCTTGTCTGTATTTTGTAATGGTTGCAAGCTTAATTTAGTTATCCCACTGCTAAAAAAAAAAAAAAAATATGACAAGTATATTTAGTGGGTAGTAGCTCTTGAATTTAGGAAATTCAAGGCACCTGTTTTTATTTTTATTTATTTATTTTTTTAAGTCTTTTTATTTTTATTTTTTTTATTGTTGGTAAAAATCAAGATTTTTCACAGTACATTTATTTTATTTTTATATTTTAAAAGATGCTTAGATTACATAAATGTTACACAAAAATTACAGGGATTCCCATGTTCCCCACCTCCCACACCTCCTATAACCTCCCACTTAAACATCTTGCATTAGTGTGGCACATCACCTGCAATGGATATACACATCCTGGGGCTTTGCCACTAAGCATGGAACATAGTTCACATTGTAGACCACA